>CAIGRF010397178.1:2775-14148 GCA_903798235.1 Fraxinus ornus | reverse complement strand
ATATATATTTCAACATTTTCTTAATAAATTTCAAATATGCCACAAAATAGAATCCAATAGCTAGCAAGAAATAGCCTCCAATTTAAATTGTGGCTCTGTGTACAACATCCCCAAAAAAAGAGTCTGCTGGAGAAACTACTCTTAATGTGCGGTGTGGTCATGAACGGCTATAAACATTAGTATTATAATTTGATTATTTAAAGAGTAATGCCATTTATTATCATGATAATTAAATATCACGATGTGATAACCCATAACTCTTCATATTTTTCTCAATCTTCTCATCTTTCTCATAAAAATTGAATTACTCAATCACATTATTTCACATAAATTGTCACATTACTGATATTCAATCATCATAATAATAAATAATATTTTTTTATTCAGATGAATGAATTCGATTGATTTTGATATTCACTACCCGGTCCTTGCAAAACTTGCTATATGTTGGTTCGTTTTCAATTAAAATATCCATTCATAATAGCCAAGGTCACCCACCCATTTCATATTCAGCCGTAATAATATAACACCTCCACAAAATACAACAATGCTCTTCTTTTTTTGCCTATACAATGTGAATCATGTACAAAGGACTATACGAGTATATAACCCTTGTTAACCTCTATTTTAACAGAAAAAAATCTCTTTTATAATTTTTCCATAAAATGTCGAGTTGGTTATGATTTACGATAATATTCGACATTAAAATGTGACAAATTTGCAAGAGAAAAACTGAAAAGAGAAATTACAAAATGGAAATTAAAGAAGGACCGCACGCGTACACGTGCAGCCAAGCTGGTAATTGCAGGTGGCCTACCAACAGGGATTTCCTCTCTAAGTCTCTAACATGTCTCTCGGATGTTCCCTTCAAACTCTCTCCAAGAATCGTCAAATAAGCAAAAGATAAAAATAAGCAAAAAGAAAAAAAAGAATAGAGAATCAGCTTCTCTCCATAACAACCTTCACATTTCCTGTGCAATTTGTTCTTGAAAAGAAGGGAATATCACCTTTCCTGTTCCTTTCCACCCCACTTCTCTTTTACTTTCAGACCATACACATTCATATCTTTCTTGCATGTATGCATGAAGTATCACATGAATAAAATATTCCAAAACTGCTTTTTTTAAAGCAACAAAATAAGTAAAAAAAAAAAAATTGGCCCCTTACTCTCTTTATTCGTATTTGACTCTCCCTTCTTATATTTGCGTTTTCTTGAATTCACTGCACCGAGTTTAATGGCGGAGTTGCCTGTGGATTTTGAGGTGGAAATAGAGGGGGAAACTGTGGATGCGAAAGCTATTGAGGGTGTTTTGGGGATCTCCCAGACAAATCCCAGTTCCAGCTGCTCAGGTACATTCTTTTCTTACCTCATTTTTGTTGTTGTTGTTGGCAAATGAAAATGGTGGACACAATATCTCTTAAGAGGCTTAGAGCAGTAGTTTGGGTATGGAGTCAGCATGTGGTACATCGTGCTTTAGTGGTTATACTTTTGATAATTGATATACATATTCATGTGTAGCTAATGTAGTTTGATTTAATTTCCAGATACTGAAAATTATTGTAGGGGATTAAAATTGAGAATTTTATTGTGGGAATTTTGATATGCTGAAATAGTTTTGTCTCTTTTAATTCATTGCACACTATTTTTATAGAAAATATGCCGAATTTTTCAATGGATAGAGGTTTTTGGAGATTATAAGATTAATTTGCCAAAAGATTTTTTTATTTATTTGAAACCTTATGGCCAATAGAGTTGGGTAAAAAATTAGGGTTGAAAGATTTTATGGCCAAGTATTTTTGGGGTCTGCTTGGCTTTAGGTTGATGGCGTGAGATTTAAGATTTGAACTCGGCAAGCTTAATCTCGAGAAGAGCAAGAAGTGAGTTAAAGAAAAAAGATTTAAACCAGCAAACAATCTGAGAATATTTTACCTTAAGTTTGGATTCAACTGTGTAATTTTTATTAACTTGAGTTCTTTTTCACTATAGTATTTCTTTGTTAGCCCCTGTTTTGTGTCAAATTTTTGGGAAAACATTGTTTTGAATAGTGGATTTTTGGGAAATGCATGGTTAAAAAGTGGGGAAAAATTTTGAATTTACGTGTAGAATATTTTATCGTGTGAATGTGTGGTTGAAAATGAGTTTTGAAAGAATGGGAGACAAACAGTGGCTTAAGAATATTGTGTTGCACCCACCCTTAAAGTTTGGCTAAGAAAAACTAAATTTATGTAGGATTTTTTTTAAAGTATCTCTTAATACCATAATACCTTCTATGAGTTAACTCTCCGTTAGAGATCTCTTTAGAGCACTTTCAGGGCCTTTGATTAGACAAACTCTAACTCCTCATACCCCTTAATGCTCTCTGATTCACCTCCAGGCGATATATGTAGTAGGCCAACTTTGAGGCCAAACATGAAGTTGTGTCCTAACCATTGAGTGTAAATGTTTTGATGTTTGAAACTTTCATTCTTGGTTGTGAATTTGGTTTATTAGGTTTTGGGGTTCATTTATGTTGAGGAACAATGCTAGACACTCTTCATCGTCCGTTCTAAAGAATAGTTGGTTTGGCTAAGACTAAAAGTTACTTTCCACAAATCAAGAAAAGTAAGTTCTGTTACTAAAATTAAAATTTAAAATCTATGTTTGTCAAGAAACAAGTTTAAAAGTAACTCTTTCTTCTTTTTAAGCTTAGCTGAACATGCTTGCATCATTTATTTGTAGGCCGCTTCTCTTTAGGCTTAGATAGTAAAGAGGCAATTCTTGGATCATTGGCAGCTTTTTAGGACTACTGTACTCTTAATCCTTCTAGCATTATAGTTTCTGTTTTTTCGCTTACTCGTTGGTTCTGCTCACTTTTTATAAGCTAGTTTGTTCACTTATTTGATGTTTAGTCTGATTTGTACTGTTTAGGATCTTTCGACAGGAGTTTGCCTGGGCAGAATTCCAAGTGTCTGGAAAAGTCAACAGATGATAAATCAGATCCCAACTTTAGTCAGCTTAACAGAATTCAGAGAAACAAAGGAACTCACACTCTTGGTGTGCTCGGGAAAAAGTTTTTTGACGATAAAATCCCTCCAAAAAAGAAGGTTAGCTAAAATTTGAGAATTTCGGTTCAATAATCAGTAGATGAAAATTTGTTCTAATATTCAAACCTTGTGTGGGGAAAAAAATTTATTGACATAAGTTAGTTTATATAAGAGAATTCTATAAATAAGTTATGAAAGATGTAACATTGTTGTGTTTTCAACTATTTTGTCGGTTGAATTCATCTTATCAAGCTATCGCCTTTTGGCTTTTAGACTTGTAATGTTTATATAGTTTCTCTATTAAATGGATACTATTTTATTGTTCACGAGCATTGGGATTTCTAATTTTTTAGTCTTTACCTGAAAGTTTTATGTATCTCCCATCTTATAATATAAATTTTGATGAACTAATTTCCCCCCGATTTTATTTCCCAGTTCTATTTGTCACATGGTTGCAATATATAATTTCTTTTTTTTTTTTCCTGCAAGTTTTATCACAATTTTTTTCCTTCTTAAATCTGAATCGGCACTATTTCTCAAGAAAAACAATAATTTAATGCATACGATCCTGACTTTCTTGATTTTGCAGCTTAAATGGTTAAAAAGACATGCCACTATTCAAGATGACGGAACTGTGCAATTTGAAGTTCCAGGAGACATTAAACCTCAAAGCCTTGATTTTGGTACGGGTGTAAGATATAATGGATATAGAGATACAGAAGATGCTGAAACAGAAGATGCTCCAGCATTGCCTCCACTTCAAATTGTTATGCTTATTGTTGGAACAAGGGGAGATGTACAACCATTTGTTGCTATTGGGAAGCGCTTACAGGTAAAATTAACCTTTTTTTGGGTCTAAAGAAGATTTTTTTTGTCTAGTTATGTGTGTGCATATACACATTTTTCCTTCTCTAGTTATGTGCTATATCCATCTATGTAGCATCACCTTTTTTTTTTTTTTTCTGGGAATATGCTTAAACAGAAGCCAAAACACGAGAACACAATTCTGGAATTTGTCACATGCGGAACCCTGCCATGCGTTTTGGGTCCTCTTGAAACATGAGAAATTTAAAATGTCCATACTGGTACTCGTAGGACAGTAAAAGCAAGAAGCTAAGGTTTATTCCTAGTACAATTGGTTTGGCTACATGAATAATTTTGCACCACTGCAATCTTCCAGATGTAGCAGCAAAAAGAATTCATGCAACCGACCTGAATTGGAAGAAGTCTTAGGAGCGGGGTGAGGGACACAAACTGATTTGATGAGCAGGCTGAGATAAAGAACTCCAACAGATGAGCAATCCAGCCTAAGTAAAAACCCAAAAACCTAAGGATGAGGTCAGATATGTTATTGTTTGGCCTCATTTTGTAAACCACAACCCCTATAGAAATTTAAGTTTACTGTACCAATAGATTTTTCATATTACAATCTAATTTTAATTTTGTGTTTTCTTTCTCATTTATATTTCATCCTTTCTTGTTTCTGCAACTTGATAGCTGCAGTTGGAAGAAACTGGTCTTCTGTAAGTTGACTAGTAAAGTGGGGAAGGATATTTATAGATCAGTTTGCTTGCATATATCAGATGAATATGAATATAACCGCACGTCCACACTGTATTATAATGTAATTCTGACATTACATTCTTTATCTTTCATTCTTGACGCTGATGCCCGTTGCTACTTTTATTCATACCTTCTTTGCTTTCTTTTCTGTTTCTCATTTTCTTTGTTTCCTGTTCTTTTAGCTTTTCTTTTATGTACATCTGCTCATTTTAGTATCTTTCAACTTTTGATAATTTTTCTAGATCAGGGCCTTACGATTTTTAATCACTAGTTTTCCATCTATGGCCTCCATGCTGGTCATGTGATATTAGCATTCTTTTTTCGTGTTCAATTTAAATTTTTTACTCAGATCTATATTTTCTCTCCTCTTCCCACTTTTTGTTTGTAACTCGTGAAATTTAATATTGAACAAATGATGAATTTATAAAATAAACTTTGTTGGACTTGAATTTTTTTGGCAGGAATATGGTCATAGAGTAAGACTAGCCAGTCACTCAAATTTTGAAGAATTTGTTTTGTCTGCTGGGCTGGAATTCTACCCTCTTGGTGGAGACCCAAAGGTCCTAGCTGCTTGTAAGTTTTCAGTCAAAATACTATTTGTCTTTGAATATTTTTATTTTGGCCTATCGGTGATGTTAACTAATCTGATATTTTCAGCAAACTTTGACAATGAATTCATATATATGTTCTGTAGAAAGAACCCTTTGATTGGAGTGTATTCTCGACAGCTATTGAATGTTCAATTAGGACTGTGAGGCATAGTATTTGGGAACAACCAGATCCAGTGTTCAGTAGCTTCATGAAATTCATTCATGAAGATGTTAAAACTATATTTGGTTGAAAATTTAAAAATATCAGAAACTTGGAACAGGTACCGATGTTTAGTAACTCTATATCTTTACTGCGTGACTTCAAACTAATTAATTAATTTTTTGTATAGTCCTAGATTTACTGTGATTTGAGGATGAAAGTACCCTAACTGCACCACATGTAGCATAATAATCTCGGATTTACTTGTATTGGAGAATAAGAGGAATCCCTCCGGTTTTAATCGAGGTTTTTATCATTAAGATTTGACAGATGATACTTAACTTCAACTTTGAGGTTCTCAGAGAGAACAAAGTTGCCCTAAAATTGAAAATTACACCATCAAGCATCAGATTCTTTGCAGGTTAAGTCAGGAGGGAAAGCTAGAAGTATACTAACTTGTCCAGTCTGAAAATTATGTCCTTTTGGTACCTGAAATTGGTTTTTCCGTCCTCAGGTTTCAGTATCTCCAAATGTTTCTCTAATATATCTGTGTGTTTTGTGTTCTACTAGAATGCCATTATTGTAAGGGAGTATGCCTTTGATGTCCTGGATTGGATTTTCCATTAGAAAACTATCATACTTCAGCTTTGAATTGAAAATAGATTTTTTCTGCTATGTTACAAAAGGCGAAACCGATATATTTCTCCAACCAATCCAATCCTGAACGTCAACTATAAAAGACTATACATATTAAACGGAGGCTATTATACGTGCTGCTACTATGGTAGCAACTGGAAGTTTTCTTGTAGCTCACTTTATTTTTCTTATTTATATTTTTAAATACTAGCCGAGTTTCGAAAGTTACGGAAGATAGTTCATGTTTGAGCCAACAAAGCTCTCCCCCACACCCAGCAAATCCTAAAGTCGAAAATTTATAAAATGACTCTAGAATAACAAGATTTGAGATTCAAACTAATACTGACTGAAAATGAAAACTAAATGATGAGAAAGGACTACAAGTGTTGATGTATTGATACAGCCATAGTTACAAACATGATAACTGCTAAGTATGAATTGTTTTTCTGTTTACTTTGATGAAATATCTTTAGACAAAATCATTTGGTTTTGTCTTATTGGTTCGTTAAATTATTTTACCATATATCTGTTTTCTCTAATTGATATTACATAAGATTTTTAGAGATGCATTCTTTCCTTCCAATTCACTCTCTCTGGCTTCGGATTGTAATCTCAAATCAAAGTAATAAAGTTAAATGAAAGAATATTCTTTTTTGCAGACATGGTCAAGAATAAAGGTTTCTTGCCATCTGGACCTTCTGAAATACAAATTCAACGACATCAAATAAAAGAGATCATATTTTCTTTGCTTCCTGCATGTGTAGACGCTGATCCCATTACAGAAGTTTCATTCGAGGTAGATGCAATAATTGCCAATCCGCCTGCATATGGTAAGATGATGTGTGTGTATATATATATATATATATATATATTACATTCACTTTTGAAGACACCATGATTTTTAGCTTAAAAGTCGAAAACATATTATTGATAGCACCCTACCATCCTCATCACCATTCTCTCGATCTTTCCTCCAGTGCATCTCCCTCTTTTGCTCCTCTCAAGGTCTTCATTTTCTTCCTTTCAGATTATGATGAAATGAAAAGAAATTTTTGTCAAACCAAGAAGAAACCAACTGTAATCAGCTAATGGACAAACTAGAGTAGCTTATAGATATTCAGGTTTACTGTATCAAATTTATGGTGCATAATTCCATATTAATTCTGAAGGGCTGTAATTTACCGTGTTGGTTTATTTTCCCTTTCTAATCCATTTGCATGTCCTCAATGTTCGGAGGGCGCAAGTTTATTAGATTAGGGAATAATAGGTCCCTATAAGAAGTGATAGACTGTAACATGTTGATATTTAGCTGATTCTGGATTGTTTATCAACATCTCGATCAATAAACCTGTGAGTGTAGGCAGTGATAATTAAAAGTACTGCATCTCAGATGAATATTAACATAGTTCTGTGATTTTGTACCGAAGGCATTCGGGATAACTTTTCTTCACTTTGTAGTTTGCTCGACGCACTATCGAGATGTTCAAAATTTAGTAGTAGATGGTTCCTCGAATCTTGTTTGTATTTATGAAATTCGAAGGTTCTCACCCGATCATTTGCACCTGCATTTTTTTAGGACATACACATGTTGCTGAGGCTCTGAAAGTACCACTACACATATTTTTCACAATGCCGTGGACGTAAGTTGTAAAACATTTCTTATTCAGCACCTCTACATTTTTGATCCCGTGGAATTTTCTGAATGGATTGATTATTTCCTTTTCAAAAAATGGAAGAATGAGTTCAAGTTTTCCTGGTCGTGAAAACGAAAATATGGGTTTCTTCAAATTATTTTTCTTATACAGTGCTGCATGTATCATAGGGGTTGCACTGTTGGTCTAAGAGCATGTTTGGCTAAGCTTAAAAGTTTACATACAAGATTTCTTAGAAGTATATAAGTTTACAATAATAATTTTTTTTATTACTATTGGTTAAAGTTGGAAATAAGTAATTTATGAACTCAGCCTTAGAGTTACTTTTGAAAATAGTATTTTCTCTTGTAAGTACGAAAAAAGTAAGTTGTTAAAACGTGTTTGAAGACAAAGTTTTAAGTAACTTTTACTATTTTTCAGCTTAGCACACATGCTAAATTAACTTTCATGTCATCTGTTCAACGTTGAGAGTTTTTTCAATTAAATTTCCTTTCTATGGTAAATGATTTCTTTGCTCATTTTTCCTATCTTCTTTACCTGTAGCCCTACCAATGAATTCCCACACCCACTTTCTCGCGTTAAGCAACAAGTTGGATACAGAGTGAGCACATACTAATACTCGTGTATATCCTTTTGTTTAACATATTGCTGAATAAATTTTCGTAGATTGATTCATTGTTCTAAGAAGTTAATTGCTAATTGCAGCTATCGTATCAAATTATCGATTCACTAATCTGGCTGGGAATACGGGACATGATAAATGAGTTCAGAAAGAAAAAACTTAAGCTAAGGCCTGTTACATATTTGAGTGGTTCCAATAATTCTCCAGATGTACCATATGGCTATATTTGGAGTCCTCACCTAGTTCCCAAACCAAAAGGTGAGTTCTCTCTGTTCTTATAACAGAATAGCAATGGTAGTTGAACATTATATTTCGTGCAAATATTTAAACTAGGTTGAAAAAAGCCTTAGTTTACGAGAGGATTTTTTCAAGATATCCGGGGTTAAAACTCCATTCCAAAATATGCATTTTAATGTACTCTAATGTCCAAGAAGCAATAAATCAATTACAAAGGAAGGAGGAGTTCATTTTCCACAACTTAAGTGCCTCCTGGGATTTCTAATCTAAAAAAATATTTCTAGTCCTTTCCAAATTTAGTGCATTTCGTCTATGAATTTCTCTGTATTTTCAGCATTTGTTTTTCTTATTTTCAATGCTAGAGTAATTGGAGGTTAAGGGAAGTTTATAGGAGTTGTATTTCGAATTTGAAATCAAACTACTTCCTCCTACTCATTTTCAAAAGCTATCTGTGCCAGTTTCCAACTGTTATCAAGTTGTTCATAATCAACTCAGATTGAATTTTCACAACCGTGTTATGTTAGTAAAGGGATTTTTTGTTCTACTATTAGTTTCAAGATACTTATTTTTGCATTAGTTATGGAATACCAAGTGCTAATATTGGATTGTTCATCTCACAGGTATTCTTTTCCCAGCTCTCTCATAACACTTGTGAAAACCATGGGAGAACCTTTTATTTTATTTGAGCACCAAAAGAAACCTCCTCATGTCTCACTTACTCTCAAAATGAAATTTCCTCTACATCTAGTGCAGAAGGCCTCAGTTAACATGGATTAGAGTAATATAATGCTCACACATCATGTCATGTCAGTTTGAAAATGTTAAAAGTCGTATGATGGAGCGTATGATATGCCTGTAGTAGAATTAACAACATAATCAAACCATGCCTTTTCCCAATAAATTTGGAGCCGGCCATATAAATTCTTTTTTCTCTACTTTGTTTCCAACGTGTTGATTGTAAAGTTGTATATCCCAATATGGCAACTCTGCCTTCCATTGATGTGAGAATGAAAAAAATGCATATGAGGATTTATTAATGGCAACCAGGTGAAAATAAATAAATTTGTTGATACTTTTTTGTTTTTGAAGATTGGCTGGTATTTTTTCTGACATTTTTACCCAATAAATTTGGAGGCAGCTAACTTTGTTAAATTTTTATGATTATTCCAACATGTTAATCATAAAATCATATATCTTGATATGGCAATTCCATCTTCCATTGATGTGGGAATGATAAAATACATATGAGGATTTTTTCGAAGTAACAAGGTGAAAATAAATAAATTTATTATTACTTTTTTTTTTTTTTTTTAAGGTTTGCATGCTTCTTTGTTGACATTGTTAATCCAGATGTATCAATGGATTTGTGATCTGATTAATTTTCTTATCTGTTTATTCAAACAATTTATTTGCCTCTCAAAAACAACGTTCTAATTTTTAGCATTCTTATAGCCTTATATTTTCATGGCTGCAGATTGGGGACCCAAAATTGATGTTGTCGGGTTTTGTTTCCTAGACCTTGCATCGAATTATGTACCACCAGATTCACTTGTGAAATGGCTTGAAGCCGGTAAAGAGCCTATTTACATTGGTTTTGGCAGCCTTGTAAGTTTCGTGCTTCGGTTCCTTTTTTTGGTTTATATGAAATGACACACCATCCCCTGCCCCACCCCAACCCTCCCATCGAAAAAAGAAGAAAATATCTATATTTTTATAAGAGTAGACCAATCGTTCTTCTTAATGGTTCATTCAGTGATAGAGTGAGCAATGCTACCTCAAACTTGCGTGTGTGCGAGGCAGAAATGCAGTATAAGATATATGTTGAAACCACCTCATTAAGAACTTAGTTATTAGAGATGGACGGAATTATTTATCCATAATTATATCTTCAACATGTCGCTTCATGGGTAAACCTGATTTTTTAACGAAAGGCTTTATGCATGAGATTTTCGCAATTGGGTAGCGACGAGACCTAAATCAGGACATTTCCATGCTTTGATACCATGTTTAACCACCTTTACTAAAAGCTTGATCTATTAAAACAATATCCACTGAAATCTTCTAGTTAGGTTTTGTTTGGTTTGACAATGGGTCTGCCAACCATGATGGAAATTAGCTGAAGGTAAACTTTTCAGATTTTATAATGATTTTCAAACACACTATAGCTGGAGTTTTCTCAGTGGTTTTGTCATATCCTGAATATAATATAGTTGTGAAAGAAAATGTGATGCTCAAGTTTATCTCTCTCTCTTTATGTTGACTCCTAATTGTCAATTGTCAGATATGACATTTTCTCTCTAGTCTCTTCTCTGATAATGAATAAAAGACGTCACCTGGCAAGAGAAATAACAATAGGGAAATGCTACTTGTACCACCTGGTTTACAGAATGCACAAGTGGCAAGATCTCGCATCATTTTGGACAAAAAACAAAGTTAAACCATACCGTGAGATCCTGCCATAAACCAGGTGGTACAAGTAGCATTTTCCATAATGTGAAGAATATTATAAATTGTATATAATAAACTTGTTTCTATTACAAAATAAAAGACCATATTTATAGAGTTATAAATAACTCTAAAAGAAAAGATTGCATAATAATTATACAATCAACTATTAAGGAAAATAATCCTACACCATTGGAAAAATATCATATAGATTATTTTTTTCATATCTTCAACACTCTCCCTCAAACTCAATATGGTGTAGCGACAATCAAATTAAGTTTGAAAGATAATTCGATCCAATCAAATCTTCAAAATTGCTTTTATGTCAACCAAGCTGAACAAATAACTCAAAGTTGATGATAATGAAAAATCATCATCCACCAATCTAACCAAACCATCACCAAGACTTGAAAGAGAAATCAAATGATAGTCAATCTCAATACG
>CAIGRF010397172.1:17164-27595 GCA_903798235.1 Fraxinus ornus | reverse complement strand
AATTTTGTATCCTCTTGTTTTCCCATGTTCAACACTATCTACAATACCTAGATAAAGTTCGGTACGAATTTGGTTTTGGTTATTACGAAAGTAATTTAATCTAGCTATTTCAATTTTTACATACATATCTACAACATATTGCTGAAAAAGTTTACTAATATGAAGCAAGAGAAACTTACCAGACACCTAATTTGGACCTTGTACGCATAATATTCACGACATGAAACTTGACACCGTTTCTTCATTTTAGTAAGTACTGGACAAATACAAATAAAACAATATTTATATTCAGTCAAAACCTCTATATTTTTAATGTGACAAAAAATTATGTAAGTAAGAAAGTATATCAACAAACCATTAGCTTCTTTTTCAATAATTTCAGCTGCAGAAGAATTCATTGTTTGAGGAAACACACCATCGTCAAGTTGGATAACTTTGCATACCATTGTCTTGAGGCTTGTTTGAGTCAATACAAGCTTTTGCGAAGTTTGTACACCTTTGATCCATAAACACTGTCATACCCTAGGGGCAGCTCCATATACACCTCTTCATTCAAATCTCCATGTAAGAAGGCATTGTTAACATCTAATTGGTATATGAACTAACCTTTTATGGCTGCAAGAACGAGCAGGGTTCTAACAGTGACAAGTTTTGCTACAAGCGATAAGGTTTCATGGTAGTCTAAACCTTCTTGCTGGGTGTAGCCCTTTGCCACCAGTCTGGCTTTGTGTTTTCCGCACTTCCATCAGCATAGAATTTTATTTTATAAACCCATTTACACCCTATTGCCTTATTGTTGAGTGACATATCAACCACGACCCATGTGTTATTCAACTCAAGAGCTTTAATCTCACTTTTCATGGCTTTATACCACTCAGGAAATTTGATAGCCTCTTGGTATGTTTTTGGTTCATTATGTGTAGTTATCGAAGAGATAAAAGCTTTATAAGGTACACACAATTTTTCATATGATATAGTAGAGTTGAGAGGATAAGGACTACCTGAAGGGATAAAACCTGCCTCATTGTTCAAAGCCTGCAATGGAGAAAGCAAACTGGCCTGTTGACATACAAAGTCTTGTAGCCTTGTAGGAGCTCTTCGAATTCTGGTGGACCTTCTAGGCAGATGGGGTATGGCCTGATTGCTATTAGGTGCTTATTGGTTTGGCTGCTGTGAAGTAGGATCAATTTGAGAGTCATCAGTGTGAAAGTGCTCTATAGGTTCTGCAGGATCAGGAGATTGATCAGATTGATCGTCTCCCTCTTTGTAAAAGTCAATTGGGACAGAAATGATAGGATTTTGAGGGAAGCATAGATTGGCAGGATCTGGTGGAATGTGCATATTGGTAGTTTTAACTTCTTTATATGGGAAAATAGTTTCATGGAATATAACATTCCTTGATATGAACACCCTTTTTGTTTCCAAGTCAAGTAGTTTGTAACCTTTAACACTAAATGGGTATCCAAAGAAAATGCATCTTTTTCCTTTGGAATCAAACTTATGTCTGCTATTCATGAGTGTTGTGGAGTAGGCTAAGCATCCAAAGACCCTCAGATGAGAGCATGTGGGTTTGTTTTGAAATAGCATCTCAAATGGACTTTTATTTCCTAGAAGTGTTGTGGGAGTTCTGTTAATCAGCTAGACGACAGTCAAGACACATTCACTCCAATATTTCAATGGAATGCCACTCTGAAATCTTAGGGCTCTTGCAACGTTTAATATATGCTGATGTTTCCTCTCAACAATAGCATTTTGTTGAGGGGTTTGAACGCAAGTTCTTTAATGGATGATTCCTTTTTCTAGATAGAATTGCTTCATATTAAATTCTACTCCATTATCACTTCTTACAGCTTTGATTTCAAATTGAGTCTCTATCAGTTTATAAAAATTTTGTAAAGCACTGGTGGCTTCTCATTTCACTTTTAGCATATATCCAGGTGCGCTTACTAAAATCATCTACTATGGTTAGAAAATAACGTGATTCATAATAGCTAATTTCATTACAAGGTCCCCAGATATCACATTGTATTAAATCGAAATAATTTTCAGATTTGTACTGACTAACAGGAAATGGAAGTCTACGTAACTTATCTAAAGGGCATATAGAGCAAGGCTTATTCTGTGAGGCTAACTTAGGTATAGAGTCTTAAAGAGCAAGTGCAGAATGGGATGGATGTCCCATTATGTAGTGCCAAATGTCAAACTCCTTTTCATGATTGATAACAGAGGCTACAAAGAGAAAGGTGATGCTTAGATGATTCAAGGTTTCCTGAAGGGCCATAGGTGACACTACTGAAGGCAGAACTTGATAGAGGCTAGATTTTTCTTCACCTATTCCAATCGTTGTCCAAGTCGAAAGGTCCTGTATAAAACATACATTAGGAAGAAAAATAACACAACTATTTAGTGCTTAAGTGAGCTTCTTAATAGATATAAGATTGAAGGAAAACGAGGAAACACATAGCACATCCTGATGGACCAATTTATGTGCAGTCCCAACACAAGTTACTGGGACAGTAATCCCATTTGGCAAACTTATTGAGCAATCAGCTTTGGATTTGATAGAAACAGAAAAATGGAGTGCAAATCATATGATCTGTTGTCCCCGTATCCAAGATCTAAGGGGCTGCAGAATTATTGGACTTTGAAGAGTTAAAAGTAGACGAGCAAAGTGATATACCAGAAATTTTCGGAAGGACATTGTCTGAATCTGAGGCAACGATACTTTGAACCTGGTTTGGTGAAGAGGTTATGTTTTGATTTACTGATGATTTTAGGATAGCCATCAAGTGAGAGTATTCCTCTTGAGTGAGAGACACATTAGCCTTGTTGCTCTGCTTCTCATGATTTGTGGGTAGGCAAATGGAGGCCTTATTTGCTGCTGGTGTGTATCTGCTCTTTCCCTCAAATCTGTTGCTTGGTGGGTATCCATGTAGCTTGTAGCATTTATTTGCAGTGTGGCCTGGCATCTTATAGTGAGCGCATATAAGTTTGTTTGGATCCTTTAGGCACCTCTCAAGTGAGTGAGATGTAACCTTACAATGAGTGCAATAGTACCTATCACTTCTCTGTGAAAAGGAATTCTGTCTGCCATTATCCTTGAAGTTTTCTTTAGCTAGTAATGCCATTGCTTCATTGATGGCACCATCATTGGATATCAGCCTTCTTTTCTCTTCTTGCTGGATTATAGCATACACTTCATTCAAGGAGGGAAATAGCTTGTTCAAAAGAACTTGTGCCTTAATGGCTTTGTAAGAATCATTCAACCCCATTAGGAATTTCATTACCCAGTCACGGTTCTGATTTTCAACTACAATTTTCAGACCTCCACATGTGCAATTTAGGGACTGATTCATAGTTCATCATTTCATCAAGCAGAGTTTTGAACTTAGAAAAATATACACTTACAGCATCCTGACTTTGTGATAAAGCTGCAATAGCTTGCTTAATCTCAAAAAATTCTGGGTACATTCTGTTGTGCAAAGCGTTGTTCCAACTCCTGCCATAGCTGATAAACCATTTTAGCATACGTAGTGCTGCATTTGATGTCCACAGTCATGGTGTTTTGGAGCCAAGTAATAACAATATCATTGCACCGAAACCAGTGCTCCATCAGTGGGTCATTGGGTTCCTGAGTTTCTTGAATGGTTCCATCTACGAATCCCGGCTTGTTCTTTATCCTGAGAGCTCTCTTCATCGACCTTGCCCATGAGTGGTAGTTGTTGGCATCAAGTATGTGAGTAACCAGAATGGATCCAGTTCCATCATTGCTCCCAATGTAGTATGGGCTACTGAAATGTGTTGGATCATGAACTGTTGTATTGTTGTTTTTGGTTAGTGTTTTGTGGAAGGTTTGATGATTGATTATCTGATTCAGCCATTAGGCTCTGATACCATGTAAAATCTGAGATAAACGAATTCTAATAGATGGAAATTTGCTGTGAAAATGATTCTTGAATTCCACTTAATGACTTATACAAGTTACAAGATACAATATATATACACTTTAGCTGATGAAGCTGGAACAGATGATTAGGCAGCCGATGGAGCTAAGATGGATGATTAGGCTGCCAGCTCCCTTGATTCTTTAGTCTCCTTCAGCTCAAGCTTCTTCTTAGCTCGTGCTTCATCTTCCAACACATAATACTATTTTTGGTGTTTGTGCTCCGACAAACCCCACCATGCTTGTACCTGTATCTGGTAGAAATCCATTAATACTGACTGGAAGAACTCCATATTCAATTTTTGTAGACAAATCTCTCATAAAAAAAGCACCAAGGGTCGGAATACATCTGATTTCCCTACTAATGTTCCCATAGGGAAAAATTTATCATCTAAACCTTCGACTGCTGCTTAAAATGGAGATCAATCTTCAATGACTATGATGCCTCAGGTATTGCTTACCATAGCACTGATCCCAATTGTAATGAAACTTAATTGCAATAACTATGGCTATTTGAAATCTTAAATACTCTACATTATTTGAGCACATGCACTAAAGACTTCCAAGATTGTTCAAGTCTTTAGCTACCTAGGTTTTATCCATCATTTTGGAAACGTTTTACATCTAGTGATTTAAATATGGAACCTCTTACAACCTGGGAATCTTGTCTTGAAGGAAAAATGACTAAGAGATCATTTACGGTTAAAGTATATAGAACCAATGATTTTTTGGATTTACTTATAATTCTGATGCGTGCTGTCATATGAGTACACCTATGAAAGGCTATCACAAGTACTTTGTCACCTTTACTGATGAATACTTGAGATACTGATATGAGTACACCTAGGAAGGCTATCTTACAACCTAGGAATCATGTCTTGAAGGAAAAACGACTAAGAGATCATTTACAGCTAAAGGATATAGAGCCAATGATTTTTTGGATTTACTTAATTCTGACATGTGTGGTCATATGAGTACACCTACGAAAGGTTCTCACAAGTACTTTGTCACAATTACTGAGTAAGATAAAAATTTCTCAATGTTGATGTGGCATGTCTACGGGGGTCGGAGATCAGACGTACTAATACATATACTTGATGTCTTGAAAATCCGAAATATTTGACGAGTTCAAAGAGTATCAAGTAGATATTGAGAAATATTTAAGGATATTGAGAAGTATCAAGATA
Source organism: Fraxinus ornus (assembly GCA_903798235.1). Classification (NCBI taxonomy): domain Eukaryota; kingdom Viridiplantae; phylum Streptophyta; class Magnoliopsida; order Lamiales; family Oleaceae; genus Fraxinus; species Fraxinus ornus. Next base: position 22,465 of record CAIGRF010397172.1, on the reverse strand, counting down.
TTTTGATCAGATCGATGTGGTGAGTGCCTTTTAAGTGAGTTTAGGAACTAATTGTTAAATCATGAAATTCAATTTCAACTGAGAACAACAAGCGACGATACAAGAAAATGGGGTTTCAAAGAAGAAAATTTGACTTTGTTGAATATGGTTGGATTCATTATGAGTTTCTCAAAACTTCGAACGTCATTTTAGGGATATGCTTTTGAGATAGATGTATACTTCCTAAACATAGTTCCAACGAGGTCAGTTCATAAAGATTTGGAAATGTGGAATGTAGCGAACGAGAAAAATCTTGTGTTTCATTTCAAAAGAAATTTTCTTTTGAAATTCGAAAATGATGTGGGTTATGCTTCTATGTTGCTACAAAACTTTCTAAATTTTCAAATTAATTATTATTTGTCTTGATAGTAAAGTTGTGTGCACGTGTCTTAGAATTTTGTAAGGTGACGAAGACTCTTTTAAACAATAAATTTATTTTTTTTATTTTGATTTGTTTACGTTATTTGTTTATATTAATTTCTACCTATGTTAAGTCCTTAAAAATTTAAGGATTTTTCTATTTGTACTTGCCCGTTTACCCGCCTATTAACACTCCCCTCACATGAGGGGAGGGGCCCACGCCCAAATAAAATAATCTGCCCCCCTCCTTAGTGGTGGCAATCGAGTTGAGCGGCTTGTACTGTAGCTGCTCACGAGTCGCTCGAGCTCGTCAAAAAACGAGCCCGAGCAGGCCAGCTCGATAGGCGAGCCGAGCCTGTTCTTTAAATTTTTTTTATATATAAAAGGATAGTTAAAAAAAATCAAAAAAGGGGAGCCCGAGCCGAGTAGCTCGGCTCGGTTCGCTACAGTAAGAGTTCGTGGGCCGAGCCGAGCTCGCCCACGAGCAATGGCTCGCCCACAAGCAACGAGCCGAGTAGGAGCTCGGCTCGTTTTAGACGAGCCACGAGCTCGTGGGTAACGAGCCGAGCTCGTAGGCAACGAGCCAAGCCGAGCCGGCTCGGCTCGTTTGCCAACTCTACCCCTCCTATTGTGAGGGGGGCAGTGGGCCCATGTACACGAGAGTGTAAACACCCGTGTACACGTAGCAAGGCTCAAATTCTAAACTTTATCCCTTTATAGTATATGTTAAATAATCCTTAAACATGATTTTATTTTGTCCTTCAATTTTTTTAAATTTTTTCTCACCTCTCAATCTGATTTGTTTCTATACTATAGGCACTCCATTTAATTTTACCACCCACTAACTTGATCATACCACTTACCACTTTAACTTCCACTTTTGCCAACTGCCTAACACCATCCCTTTTTAATTTAGAAGTCAAAAGTTTATTTCAAATGCATGTTATTATTCAAATGTAAATTCTAATTGCATCCACCATTTGAAAATCAAGTTTTGATACATTTATTGTGTATACCAAACGACCCTTAAAACATATTATTTTTGTCCTACGTTAGCTCCAATTTTCAACATTTTAAAATCCTCAAATGTGATTCTTTTCTCCACTAGAAACATCATATTTAGTTATACTACCCACTAAGTGCACTCCCCAGCCCCACTTACCGTTTTAACTCATATTTGATCAATGGCCGTCTACCCACTAAGTGCACTCTCACTTATCATTTTAATTCCTACATGATCATCTGCAACTCCATTAATATATAGCAAGTTTATCTCTCAAACCACAATTCCAAACACATAAACTTCACTCACCGTTTTTCAAGACATATTGAAGGACCTTAGGATCACGTTGCATTTTGCTACAAATTGAACAAAAAACGGTATTCAAACTCCAAGCATTTAAGGTAGGGTGTTTTCAGCACTTTTGTAAGTCATTTTCGATTATATTAAACGTGTTATTGTGTTACTCGTGAGAAAATGGAAGTACTATTTGGTGGTTCAAATAAGAGATGAAGAGATTATTTTTGTTACTTGAAAGGGGTTATCAAAACTTGAGAGTATGCTTTGAAAAATTGACGGTGACACACATAACCAAAGTTTGCATTTCTAGAAATTATATATATTTTTTATCATTCATTTAAGTTTTTTCTACTGAGTATTATTTGTGGTACTCATCCCTACTAAAATTTTACAGGTTAATTCGAGACATGACAGTGGTTTGGCATAGTTACAAGTGCTCGGAGATTTAAAATGCTCTTTAACTTTCTAGTAAAAATTTCCAGTTATATAAATCTTTTAAGAACACTTGGATGACACTTTAAAAATGTTTATTTCATGTAGTTTTTATACACATTGCACGTCAACTATAAATTTAGAAATGTTGGATAAAGTTTAATTATTGCTGAATTGAATTTTCAGATTTTGTTTTCCTACTTAAAAAGGGTATAACTTGGGATACGGTACATGTTTTAGAGTGAAATCAGTGGAGTTGGAAAGGTTTACAAGTCTTCTAATAGTGATCTTTGGAATTATCCTAAAATATTACCTAAAGAAAAAGTTATGTCCGTTTTAGTAAACTGCGCCAAGTCACTTTCGAAAATACTGTCCAACATAGTTGAAAAATATTTTCGTGCTTCAGACATTATTGGCAAGACAGAATTTTTTTCTATGTAGTACGTATGTGAATGTTATAGCCTCTGTTACAGTTTCATAAATTTTAGTTGATGTTTGCTCGGCCAAACAAATTTTTCTTTCCACTACTGTGAAATTGGTATTTGTTGAATTTCCTCCAGATGTTTTCCAAAATCAAATTACACCATAATTGTCTAATTCTATATGGATAGATATCTCCCGTTATTTTTTTTTATCGCGAACTCTAAAATTTTTCTTACTGAGAAATTATTTTGGTTAACATTAAAGAACTCAAACTAAGACTTTATTTTTTTAAACTCTTTGAGTTCCAAGAATTTGGGGTGTCTACAACATGCGTTGAAAGAAGAGATTGAGAACTTGAGAGAAGATAAAAAATAAATATGTTTGTATGCTATTCCAGATGCACTATGGGATATTATTTCTATATCTTCAGGACAAGAATGTAAATTTTGGTCCAAATTTAACCTTCTTAGAAGGGAAGTATATAGAACATAGTTCTAAAAAGTAAAGTAGTATTAAAAGAGATGATGGTAATAGACTCTACACTGTCTATGCCAGAACTTGATATCAAATTTGATGAACACGTACCCTTAACATATGAAAGAGATATGAGATTCCATTGTAGGAGGAGCGAAGAGTTGAGCCATGTTGAGAATAGGGACGCATCCAATACTACAGAGTGAGAGTCGTCTATCGAAGTTGAAAATCTTCAATTTACTCCAAATGCATGCTCGAGAGTAAATAACAGTACAGAGGTTACAAATCCAATTGAAAGTGAACTTCACGAACATCCGCTGCTTAGATGAATTCATAGGGTAATCCAAAAATCCACAAAGTACTAACAAGGGATGTCAACGAGCTGAGCTGGCTCGCAAGCCGAAACTTGATGTTCGGTCTTTTTTTGGCCTGAGTCGAACCGAGCTTTTGCTCAGCCAAAACATTTAGGCTCAACCTGAGCTTTCGGCTCGAGCCTTGTCCAGTCGAGCATGCTCACGATTATTTTTAAAAAAAATATCTTGTAGTTGCCTGCAAAGGCAGCATGTAGCTGGCTGTAACTGGGTTTTAATTTTTAAATATAAATAGGCCCGGCTCGTCACCGGAGTAAATAGCCCGTGATAAGAGCCGGTCGGCCACATGGGCTGGCCCAGTCTTGAGCCAACGTCCCAAAATAGGGCTCGACCCAAGCCGTGAGCTGAGCTGACGAAAGAAATTGACACCCCTAGTACTAACTAATGGATGAAGCATATCAAGTCATCTCGTTAGAGAAAATGAATGATCAGACTTCGTTTACAAAGCGATAAAAGATAAGGATGCAGAATCATAGAAAGTCTCTATGGACACTGAAATTGATTCAATGTATTTGAATCAAATCTGGGAACTTGCAAATATGCCTGAAGGAATAAAACCCATTGAGTGCAAGTGGATTTACAAGCAAAAGAGGAGAGTAGATGATAAGGTTGAGACCTTCAATCCTTCAATGCAAGGTTACTCACAAAAGGTTACACCTAAGGAAAGGTATCGATTACAAGAAAACATTCTCGTGTGTAGCAATGAATAGGTCTATGGGAATTCTCTTGTCCATTACAGATTAAACAGATTATGATATTTCGTAGATGGATGTCAAGATGGTATCCTTGAATGGACATATTGAGGAATGCATCTATATGATGCAATCAAAGTAACAGTCTGACTTGGAAATTTTCTTTCGGATTTGGAGGTGGTACTTGCATTAGCAAAACCCATGGTGTTATATTGTTATATGTGATAACACTGGAGCGGTGATGACCAAGAAGCCATCAAATGGGAAAACAAATAGAACAAAACTATCTCTTAAGGGAGTGGCCCATTGATGGGATGTGTCAGACTATAAGATTTCTTATAAACAAAACCTTGTTGATCCATTTATCAATAGCTTACCAATTACTTGTTTGTTTGTTTCGATTTACTTATTCATTTCTCAGTTAACTAAGCGATTAAGGGGCTATCAATCACATTTTGATAAGATATAACTCATATTTCGGTTGACAACAATTTTTCTTATATCAGCTAGTAGAGGTTGACACACTACTTAAGTTCAAGAGTCAATTGTTCTACCAACTGGATTATGCCGTTTGTCTTGTCCATGGTGATTTTCCATTCGATTGTAAGACACTAGTACATCCGAAAGTGTCACTACAACAAAAATGATATTTTGCAACACATAAAAGGCAACAATTGTTATTTGACTGTTGCTAAAGGTTGCAACATTCTAATAAATGAATGTTGCCATTGGTAAACATAATTGAAATTTGGAAATATTTTTTAAATGTATGTTGTCAATGTCTCCCGTTTTCAACATTTATTGAGTGTTGTGGAAAGTTTTTTTGGCAACGTGCATATGCCGTTAAAGTTAGTTCTACAACAACGTTCACTTGCGGATTCTTAGATATATAGTTTTTCACAACGTTTGTTTGCTGTTGCAAAATGTTACTCTTTTTGCAACGTTTATTAAACGTTACAAAAAGAGAAACCTTTGACAACATTTAGTAAACGTTGTTAATACGAAACATGCTAACTTTTTGCAACATTTATTAACCTTTGTTTATATTGTTCAATAGGCTAACTTTTCGCAACACTTAATAAATGGTGTTAATATGATTAGGGGTACTTACAAAAATACCCTTAAAATTAGAGATGTTTTGAAAAATCATGTGAAAGATTTTTAAGAAGTAAAAAATACTGTGTAAAATGAAAAAGTGACACAAACTAAA
>CAIGRF010397155.1:16877-33055 GCA_903798235.1 Fraxinus ornus | reverse complement strand
GGATCTTCAGAATCTTAAATATCTGAAACCTAATGTCATTCACATAACTTTTGAGACATAATATTTTTTCTCCTTCCATATTTTCCTTTCTGGGTTAGCAACATTGATTTTGTAGATTATGGTACATATCTGCTATTCTCATCATGTATCACAAGTGACTTCATACAAAAGACGAACACGCAGTGTCAAGGAAGTAGTGCCCAGTCTGTAATATATACGCACCTAACCCTAAGCAAATAGAAAAATATAGTAGTAAAAAAATATCCATGTTATTGAAAAATCAAAGGGTTTTCCATTCTGATCAGCATCCTATATACATAAAAATGCCGTCTTTCCATTTCTTTTTTCAGGGATGAGACGAGAGAACTTTTTTGAAGCCAAGAGAAAAACTGAGAACTTCCAGAAAAGTCATTCCATTTTTAGCTCATGCCGAGAAATAAATCCCAGTTTATGAGTAGGATCCAACTTCTATTGAAAAATGGAGTATAAATGGGTGTATTCAATTACTCGCTCGGTCCCAACTATATAGGTTAGTTTAGTTTTTCACACGTATTAAGAAAATTTATTTAATATCATTGGTAAATTAATTTTTACATAGATCTTTTCTAATTTTCTCATATTTAATTTTCAGTATGTAAAATTAAATTATTGTTGAAATTAATAAAGAATTTGAAGAAGAAGAAAACATGAGAGTTGTTCCATGTTTCCAAAAAGTGAGAAATGTGTGTATTTGGATGATTTCAAGAAGTTGGCATATTAAGTGAAGAAAATTTAATAAGGGTAAATTGGTAAAGAAACACAACAAAATATTCTACATTAGAAAACATGCCTATATATTTGGGACAAGAGAAAAAAGAAACTCAGCTTATATAATTGGGACGGAGGAAGTATATTAAATATCACATTAATTGATAATCATTTTTTAGACGATTTTAACCCTACTACTATTTAATTATTTCAATACTATCTTACTTTCCATTTTTAAATATGTAATAAATACAACAAAATCCTTGTCATATTTGAATTTCATGTTATTAATTATTAATTAATTAACATTCACATTAATCTAAACTCAATAAATCTTGACTCGATCTTGATCTACGCGAATATATAGTTATTATAAATGAATTTATTTCTATTCATGTATCTAGAAATTTTAATGGGTGTTTAAATTCATGTGTTAGCAATTAATTTTTATGTACCAAATGTAGTATATAAAGGTTGCTCACATTAAGTGGGAATCATTTTTCAGACAAGTTGAACCCTACAATTCAATTATTTCAATAATACTTTAGTTTTCATTTTTCAATATAATAAATACTACAAAATCATTAGCATTAAGTCTAAGCAAAAAAAGTGAAAATCGATCAACCAAATCAAATCGAACAGATTCAGATCGGTTGACATAGATAATTGGTTTTGTTTGATTTTTTAAAAACAAAATATTGTGGGTCAGTTCAGCCATGGTTTGAAGTCTCAAAGCACTAGTTAATCGAACTAATCCAACTAATTTATATGTTTACCTTATATAACTATGCCTTCATTTTCATTTTTTTTCTATTTCTTTATTTCAACCACACATTCTATCAATAAAATAATATTACACATAAACCCAAAATTTCTCCTTACTTTTTACCCACACATTCTTCCATCAATCACTATTCAAAAACTAATTTTTCTCCCAAAATGGGTGTCAAACATACGCTATATCTCGTTTCTTTCCAATCCATGATGCTGCCAGTAAGTAATAGCATTTGAAATTTTCTTTCAAGAGCTCATTATGTTATACTTAGCCATTTTTCATACTCAGGCAATTAGACTACATAATGCATAAAAAAAACAAAATTTTTAAATTTTATGTTAATCCGTCTCTATTAACCTGATTTTATTCGTGAATCAATAGTTCTTGTAATATAAAGTTATTCAGGGGTTGTTTGAGCTCCATTTTTTTTAAAAAAAAAATACATTTTGACAATATTTTCATGATGGAGAATGCGTGGTTAAAAAATAAGGAAATATTTTGGATTTGCAAATAATATTATTTTAATGAAGAAAGTGCTGTTGAAATAAGGTCAAATCGCTGTTCAAAATGTGTTTTGATGGAAAAAATGGGGCTCGAACAAGGATTTAGTTATTTTAGTTCTCATAATCTAAGTTAGTCCAAAATTCAGACAACTTTTTTTTTTAAAAAAAAATCAATTTGAACTAAAAATTCTAACCAAATCGAACCAAACTGATTTAGAGGGTGTTTGGTGTGGATTAAAATCAGATTTTTAGAAAAATTGTAATAGAAGTTTTTTAAATGTGTGGTTGAAAAGATGTGTGACCCATGAAAGATGTGGTTGATATTGATTATTTGATTTTGACTTAGATTAAAATCAGATTTTAATTTGGCCCAAACAGACCCTTAATTGGGTAGGTTCGGTTTAAGAGTTATAGTGGGTTGGTTTGGGTTGAAATTCACCCTGACCGACTAATTTGGTTTTGGTTTCGAGTTGGAGTCGAAACCGACACAAATGAAATCGAGTTCAAGCCTACTTATCATGTATGAATCTCATATTATTAATTCTCAATTAATTAGCATTCACATTAATCTGGACTCAATAAATCTTAACTAGATAAATCTAGATCTACATGAATATAGAGTTATTATAGATGAATTTATTTCTTTTCATTTATCTAGAAAATTTAATGAATGTTTAAATTCATGTCATACCAATTGATTCTTATGTACCAAATGTAGTATATAAATGTTGATCATACATGAATTTTACTTAATTTTTTTATATATAATTTTAACTTTACTACAATTTAGTTATTTCAATACTACATTACTTTTCGCTTTTTAATATGCAACAAATACTATAATATCTTGTCATATATTAATTTCGTGTTATTAATTCTCAATTAATTAATATTCACATTAATTTAAACTTAATGAATCTTAATATACATTAATCTAAAGTTATTATAGATGAATTTATTTCTATTCATGTTTTTATGAATTTTAATGGGTGTTTAAATTCATGTATTAGCAATTAATTCTTGTGTACCAAATGTAGTATAAAAATGTTGTTCATTTGTAGTACTTCATCTTCGCAAAAAAAACAAATTGAATCATAGAAATTAAGTAAAATTCATGTATGAGTAACATTTATATATTACATTTGGTACATAAGAATTAATTATTAATACATAAATTTAAACACCCATTAAAATTATTAGATATATGAATAGAAGTAAATTTATTTGTAATAACTCTATATTCGTGTGGATCAAGATTCATTGAATCTACATTAATGTGAATGTTAATTAATTGATAATTAATAGCATGAAATTCAGATATAAAACGATTTTGTAGTATTTTATCATCGTAAAAAATTTGAATAATAGAATTTGAGTAAAATTCATGTATGAGCGACCTCTATATATTACATTTGATACATAAGAATTAATTGCTAATACATAAATTTAAACACCCATTAAAATTTTTAGATATATAAATTGAAATAAATTCATCTATAATAACTCTAAATTCGTGAAAATTAAGATTTATCAAGTCAATATTTATTGCATTTAGATTAATGTGAATGTTAATTAATTGAGAATTAATAACACGAAATTCATACATGATAAATATTTTGTAGTATTTTATTACATATATTGAAAAATAAAAAGAAAGGTACTATTGAAATAATTGAATTGTAGTAGGGATTATCATTTAACTTGATATTTAATATATTATCGAAGAGTGAGTTTAAGGATGCTTTTGCTATGATTAGTTATGACTTTCTTATTGTTCATTCAATGAAATGGTTTGTTGATCCACGGCATCGTGGTCATGTCTACAAACTTCAAAAAGAAATATAAAGATTGGAACAAGAATTTAGAGCATTGTACGGAACTAGAACGGGTGGCTGGATAAGATACTATTCATCATAAAGCCGAAGTAGGGCAAAACCCTTTTAACAGAATTTTTGTACTCGGGTCAAACCCGGGCACCCCCCCTATTGGTGGGGGGCCTGACAGACATGGGGTGTGCCCGGGTTTGACCCAGGCACAAAAATTCTGTGAAGGAAGGGCGGTTCGCCAAAGTAGCAAATCATAGTTCACAAATTTATACGAATGACATAGTATTTGATTCAACATAAATTTAAAACCACTCAAGACTCCCATGACTACAAATTTAAAGCTTACCAAAGGCATATTACAACAGTCAACGACATCATATGCTTTATTAGTGGTACATGTTCTTAGGTTTTTAATGTAATTGGCAAGTCCGTGAATAAATAGGACAAGAAATAGTGTGTTGCAAAAGTCGAGTAAGTTACAAATATTATAAATTGAGTTGTATTAGGTCTAGGGTTCAAGAATGGAAAGATGGAGAAACGGCGCCGCAATCTCGCTAAATTGTTGCCATGAATTTGCTAGAGCGACATAAACAGAAACATAAACATTGCCGCCTGCCTGCCATCTTGCCTTCGCTTGAGCGACAACCTGTCGCTTAAGCGACAACCTGTCGCTTACCTATAATTAAACTCTAGCTCGAGCGACAGGGTTATTCGGATAATTTTAATTCGTTTTTTTAAGATTTTTTGTCCGACCCATTCAACCCTGAATCTACAGTATAAATACCAGAAAGTCTTTGAACGGTTTTTGAGAATGTTGAACATTGAGAAAACATAGATTGCTTCATATCCTCTCCATCAAAATCATCTAAAAGCTTTCAACCTTCACAGTTTGATTAATTCTTGGCAGTGAAAACATCAAATCCATATAATCCAAATACCAAACTGCTACTTCCTAAACATTTGTCAGAGTTCTGAAGATTAAGGGAATGTGACTAGAGTTTTTCGTTGATCCACAGTAAATAGACAAATTCATAAAGTCGAGAGTTAGTGTAGGAGCACGCAATCCAGGATGACTTTAAAAATTGCAGCCGGGAGTTGGTTCAAGAGGACGCAATCTAAGAGGGATGTGGGAATTGCAATCGGAGGTCAGAAAATAATAGTATTAGTCGTGTTTGGCGGATTGTAAGTTCAAAATTCGTTTATAATGGATTTATGATTGGCAAAGTGCCCGAATTTTTTACCTAATTAGGGTTTCTTTGTGATCATTCTGTGTGTTGTTACTGTTTTCATATAATTGCGGTAATTCAATATAGAAAAATTAGATTGTTTGATAAATTATCTAGAAATAATTAAAAGTGATTTTTTGCTATTTAATTATTAATTTTTAATTCCGCTTAATCACATATACACCCCCATCTAGGTGTAATATGGGTCGAACCTCGTTATTTCAGTTGGAATCAGAGCCACATTTCGATTTCTGACCCATAAATTAATCTAGATGAGTCAGTCTCTATCTGTACCTTCATTTTTTATGGAAGCAACTATGCATACAGGAAATTTCGAATGAGAACATTCCTTAAAGCATTGGATGAACGTATTCGAATCAGTGTACAAAACGGTTGAACTGCACCTCCATCCACTGTTGCTGGTATAGTTACACCCAGTAACATTTCTCTTTGGACCAAAGATCAAGTAGCTGATTGCAACTGGAATAGTAAATGGTTTCATGCCTTGTTTATGGATGTGTTTGTAGAGGAGTTTAGGAGATTGTAGAGGAGTTTAGGAGAGTGTCGATCTGTGAAGTTGCGAATGGGATATCTTAGAAATCACGCACAATGGTACCAAAAATGTTAAGTACTCCAAACTACATATGTTAACCTCTTGGTTTGAAGAAATTAGAATGAAGGACGATGAATCGTTCGATGAATTCTATGCAAAATTTAATGACATTGTAAACTCCAACTTCAACCTAGGTGAGAAGATCCCCGAGTCTAAAATTGTTAGAAAAGTCCTTAGATCCCTACTTAAAAGGTTTAGACGTAAGATTATCGTTATTTAAGAAAGTAAGGACTTAGATGCTGTTAAGATAAAGGAACCCATAGGATCCCTCCAAACCTATGAACTCACCATATCTCAATCAAAGAAGGTTAAATCCATAGACATAAATATCATTAGGGAAGAAGAGAGTGAGTCTACTGATGTTGAGACCTTTAGGGACGACAAAAAAGCATACTTCGTTAAGAAATTCCAGAAAGCAATGAGTAATAGGAGAAAACCTTAAGATAGGAAAAGTGATGTCCATAGTAAATTCTCGAAAGATAAGCGTGATAAGAATAATCCTAGGAATTCTAGTAAGAAACCCAGCCAGTTGATGTCATGAGTGTCAGGATTTCGGTCACTAGAGGAATGAATGTCCTAACTTGAAGAAGAATTTGAATAAAGAAAGGGGTAAGGCATTAGTAGTGATCTTGAGTGATGATGAATTATATTCGAGTGTTCAGAGTGATACCTCTGGCGGTGATGATGAACAAAACTTTATGCATTTTACATCTATAGCTAAGATTGAATCTGACAAAGATAGTGAAAAGGTAGAGAATGCATAACATAGTGAGAATTCTGAGAATGACTCTAAGGATGAAACTGATATTCTTGAGTTTTATCGACATCTGTTTAAGGAGAGTCTTAAAATCAAAAAGGTCAATAATGCCGTAATGAAAAATGTTAATGAACTTGAAAGAGTGAGAGAGAAACTCATAGCTGACCTTCAAGACTCTACAAAAAATCTGAGTGAGTTGAAACATGTTAATAAGAACTTAGAAGCTAAAGTTAAATCCTTAACAAGTTATCTAGAAAAATCTAACAATTTACTTCATTCCTTCATGAATGGTACTCAGAAGCTCGATAATTCGTTGGGGATGAACAAGCCTGCTGGAAATAGGTACAGTCTAGGATATGTTCAAAATGATAATACTACTGCTAGTACATCCAAGATCACATTTGTCTCAGCCTCCAACAAAGTTAGGAATGCTGCTAATCCTGAACCCAAGGGCAAGACTGTTTTAAGTTCGAGGCCTACTAGACAACATAGGACCATCATCCTATAAATCAGCGACAACCTCCACTTAGGTTTATTCCCACCGTCACCATTGTTGTACACTGGGACACACAAGACCTTGCCTAGAAGTAAAAGTGAGGATATCTCAAGTAAGGTTAACTTCCTCACCAATCAGGATAGCCACTTAATTGAGATGATGACTCAGTTAACTAGAATCACTTCTACTTATAAGAAGGTTTGAATTAAGAAGAGTGACCTGAGAGGTCGTGAAATTGATCATGCTCTTAAAGGTAAAAGCATTCATGTACCTCTTTGATTAGGTACTTAGGTGCATGCACGTGCAGTTCATTGAGTCCTTTCGTTCGTGTGTGCATCTCATTTGTTTGTTATTTGTTTTTGTTTTAATTTTTGTTTTGCTTTTAATGTTCTTGATTTTTTAAAAAAACAATCTTGTGCTAATGGACATTTCATGATGTTCTTAACTACTGTGTTTGTGAACAAGTTTGCATTCATCTGATCTGTATTGTTGTTTTTATTACTTGGTTAGGTTTAATATGGGGTATTATGTATATGTTTTTCATGTACCATATGTACATCACACATTGTGATCTTATGAGTCAGTCTAGACCGTATGCGTGAGATTTGGGATGACAGTCATTTGTTGGTAAGATGGCCTTGAATGTGAATTGACATTCATTTAGATGCCCTAACCTCACATATTTTTCCCTTATCATATAAAGAAAAATGGTTCATCTTATACTTTTCTTCGGAGCCTTTTGATTCGAGCAATTAAAACTGTTGGGGTTCTCATAACTTGGTGCCTATGGTCAACTGACGCGTGTTAACCGACTTAAAGCTTGCTACAGGGGTCATTTTAGTCGTTTAATGAAAAGATTTCGTACATAATAATATTATATGCTCAAACTCAGGGGAGAAAAGAAAAATATATGTGTAAACGAGCTTCATTTTAAGGTCTTAATAATTTTATAGGTTTGACTTTCATAAGTAGAGGAATACACTTATTGACAGTGATGTTTCGCATGTCCTTTATCACAAATTAAGGTTTGGAGTCATGTTCATGAGAAAATAATGACACTTAACACGCATGAGTTACTTACACTTTACTCCACTTGAACTTGATTTGAGTACGTGGAATTTTTTTATTGATAATGCAATACTTGTGAACACATGCATTTTTTAGTTCATCTGTATGTTTGGAGACTTGATTTTAAAAAAAAAAAAAAAAAGATGAGGGGCTATTTTTCGAAAATTCAAAAATTCAGTGTTATTTGTATCATTTTTTTCGCCAGCTTATCGATGAGCGTCGCTCGAACGATAAAAATAGAGGCTATCTCGCTCGTTTCTCACTCGAGCGACAGCCCACCTTTTTGAATTTTAACCTTTTTTTTTCAGTTTTGTTTTTCATTTTCATCATTTCTTTCTCGATTTCTCTTCTCCAATCTTCACTTCCATATCGAATTCTTGCATTCAATCTTGAATTGAGCTTCTAGCATCCAATATTTGGTTGATTTTCCCAAATTTCATCAATTCTTCACATATTTTCAAGGTAAAAATCGAAAACCCTAGTTCTTCAATTTTTCACATTTTTTGGGGGCTTTTGATATTCTTGCCTTAATTTATTCATTACCACCTCATGGTTGGATGAATTTCATTTAGGGTCCGTTTGATTGCAAATGTGGAATTTGGATGGAAAGAAAATAAATTACAGGGAATTGAATTGCCTAGAATTTATTTTATTGGGAATTGTAATTAATTGTATTTGATTGGTATAATTTTTCACCTGAGAATGTTGAAAGTTTGGTGTCCGTTTGGCTTCGTTTTTCATGAAAATTGTCCATTAAAGTTATAATTTTATTCCATTGGGTCTAGAATTTGTTCCAATTGCCAAAAAATTAAAACAAAATTATCATACCGAATACCATTCGTTTGACTTTGTTTTACATGAAAATTGTCAATAAAAGTGATAATTTTTTTACCATTGTGTCTAGAGTTTTTTCCAATTGTAAAAAAAACTGAAAAATCAATTACCACCAAAACCAAAAGAAAATGAATTCCTTGAAAACCAAGAAAATGGGTGCGTGAGAGAAGGAGGTGGAAAACGAATTCCAGTAAAAAAATTTCCTATTAAACATTACAAAAGTTGGAAAATGGAAAATGTTGTGTATCAAAAGGGGCCTTAGTTTCATCCCACATTGCTTCATTTGGGTGAAATTTTTTCGATTATGAATGGGTTAAGCGAGAATGTAGAGTTTTTAAGTTTTGGTTGGTATTTTTTTGTTTGAAGCCTTGTTTTTGTTGAAGTTTGACATCACACTACTAGTTTAGATTGTGTATGTTATGAGTGTGGTGGTTTCCCCGTGAGTTGAAGTTTGGGTTTCATGGAAATTTGTCATCGCGTGCCAAGTGTTCGATAATTTTCCTCAATGCCATTTCTTGTTGTCTTTTCGTGTCATTTTTCATGGACATTGCACTTTTCCGCATTTGAGGGTACTTTGGTCGTTAGATTGTCATTTTGGTGTCGTTTATATTAAATTTGATGTTGATACTGCAACGTGACATCAAGTCACCATGGCGCGCTGTCACGACACACGTAATAGTACCATGTCACGCTATCACAACATGCGTCACGGTATCGCGTCACGATGTCACGGCACCACGTCACGACGTCAAGGCACTGTGTCCCAATGTCTTGGCACCATCTCCGTCCTTGCATTGCACAGTTTCATCCATAGTTCATTTTCCAGTGTTGTTTTACATCGGTTTGTGTGCACATAGATCTATTTGTCTGGTTTTTGTTGGGTTAGTGTCATTTTAGTTTCATTTCCCATACATTATTACATTTCATACGGTAGTATCCTGAGTTGTATTATTTGACGTATGTGTCTGGTATACTTCTCATATGTCACCTAAATGAGCACAGACGACGACTGTACATACATCTAGTGCGTCCACATCTTCCAGTCGATCCCCGATTCATATCCGCTACTGCTTATGAGGTATTCGGGATCTGGTTTTCGTTAAGTCCGGTGTTAGTGGAGCACGATGTTGTCTTATCTGACCTTTCCCCCAGCTCGTTGCTATTTTCATGTCTAGGGTTGAGATTATTTACTCATTGATTTAACTCATACACCGAATCTACTCATTCAGGAGTGTTATGCTAACATTCACAACGTTAGCGGATCCACTTTTAGGGTGTTCCTTATAGGTAAGATAGTTAAGATCACTCTGGATATCGTATCTAGTTTAGCTTATATTCCTCAGGTAGTTCACCCTTTGTTTCCATATTTATCGGCTGATACCCTTCCAGCGGCTCTCTTGTCCGCTCGACGGTGTTTAACACACCGTTGGAAGGAGGTTCTAGTGCGATCTGCATTGGCTCTCTTCCTACTGATCGTCAGATTCAGTTGCGCATTGTGTGCACGAATCTGTGACAGGTATCACATACTTCTTCGTTGCCTATGGACAAGGCATATTTCTTGTACGCCTTATTACACAACTACTCTGTTGATCTACCTTTATTTATCTGTGAACTGATTTTGCGTGCTTTTCGTGTCACGGGGACCAGGGTGGGGCTTCCTTATGTTTGTTTAATCTATCGCCTAGTGACAGCACTTAGGGTTAGTTTCTCGGAGGGGGTTCCTATGAGGGTTTCTCGACCGATTGGCCATACTACCATTTTTCAGAGTAGGTCTCATGCTTCTTCTGAGCTAGCTCAGTCGATTGATCCGAGTGTGCTAGTTGATCCTATTGATGACCTCATTTCTGTTGATCCCTCTGATATCCCTACTTCTCTCTCTAATCCACCATTGCTGGACATCCCCTCGACATCTACTTCTACTCGTCCACATACTGAGTCTATTCCTTTGTCTGTGTCTGTTCTCATTGATCCTTCTGTAGCACTTATGGGACATATGATTGTGCTGATCGAGCACCAGGCTCGTATGATGGAAAAGATTACGCAGCTGAGAGTTGTAGTTGATCGACACACAACAGAGTTTATTATACTTCGAGGTGCTATCAGCTATCTTCAGCGTCGGTTGCGTTGGATTCGTTGACATTGGGATGACGGTGCAGCTTTTGATGAGGATGATAATGATGATGATGATGCGTAGTTACTAAGTTATCCCTTGTCATTTGTGATAAAAAGGGGGAGTAGTTAGGATGATACTTTGACTAATGTTAGGAAGATACTTTGACCGATGTTTTTGATGTACTTTTGATTTGGCATTAACGTTTGATGTATGTTAAAAAAATTATTCAGAGGTATATAATATTGTTGTTTCAGATTGATTAAGTTTTTTGTTGTTTAGTGATATTAATGTTTTTTTTTTGTATGTTGGTTTACATTGATATTGCGTTTTAATTTAACTGGTATGACAGTTGTCTGTTTCGGGAAATAGGTTTTGACTAAGGAAAAACACAGTTCAGACAAGATAGTTGGTTTGGTAGTAGTTTTTGTGTTGTGTTTTTTTACTACATTGACTTTAGATTTGTAGTTTTATCACAGAATGTCAAAGGGGGATCTTGTTAGGTTTTTAATGTAATTGATAAGTTTGTGAACAACTAGGTCTAGAAATAGTATGTTGTAAAAGTCAAGGAGTAAGTTGCAAATATTACAAATTGATTTGTATTAAGTCTAGGGTTCGAGAAGGGAAAGATGGAAAAAAACGACGCCGCAATTTCGCTAGACTGTCGCCATGACTTTGCTTGAGGGACAGAAATAGAAACATTGTCGCTCGCACGCCTTGCCTTTGCTCGAGCGACAGCTAGTCAATCGCCTGTCGCTAAGCTCTTGCTCGAGCGATAGGGTTATCCGAAGAATTTTAATACGCGTTTTTAAGATTTTTTGTTCGGCCTATTCAACTTTAAACCTACAGTATAAATACCAGAAAGTCTTTGAACGATTTTGAGAAGGTTGAACATTGAGACAACATGATTGCTTCATATCCTCTCCATCAAAATCATCTATAAGCTTTCAACATTCACAATTTGATTGATTCTTGACGGTGAAAACATCAAATCCATATAATCCAAATACCAAACTGCTATTTTCTAAACATCTGTCACAGTTCTGAAAATTAGGAAGGTGACTAGAGTTCCAGTTGTTGGAGAACGTGGAGTTCTTCGTTGATCCACATGAGATAGGTGAATTCATAAAGTCGAGAGTAGGTGTAGGAGTATGCAATCCAGAGGGCTTTGAAAATTGTATTCGGGAGTTGGTGCAGGAGCAGCAATCCAGGATGGCTGTGAGAATTGTAGTTAGGAGGTCAGAAAGTACTAGTGATAGTCGTGTCGGTGGACTCTATAATTCGTTTATAGTGAATTTTTCACTAGCAAAGTATCCGGCATTTTTACCCAGTTGGGGTTTTTTGTGATCATTCTATGTGTTGTTACTGTTTTCATATAACTGCGGTAATTCAACATAGGAAAATTGGACTAGTTGATTAATCCTTTAGAAATAATTAAAAGTGACTTGTTGCTATTTGATTATTAATTATTAATTTTGCTTAATCACCTATTCACCCCTAGAGGTAATTTGGGTCGAACCTCGTTATTTTACATGTGAATGTAACTTATCTCTTTTTAGGCAAGCATTCATTTGACATAACTTATTTGAAAATTATTTTTTTAAACAAAAATTATTTTCAACTATATATGCTTCCAATAAAATAGTTTTGTACGTAGACTCATAATTTTTCCTATTTTTAATCACACATCCTAAAAAAATATATATCATTTTTCATTTCATATAATCTCTCCTGAACAAAACAAACGATAAGAGTATCAAGCCAAAGTGAGACTTGGCCATTCAAAATACATACATATGCTAGTTTCTTCAATATAGGAGTGTTAAATGGATTGTTCCTCACATCCCTTGTGGATTGTGAGATTGGTTTAAACATAATCCACGTGAGTTAATTACCTCAACAATCATTAAACTTTAGCTAAAGTTTCCATCAGATCTAACGGATTTGATGGTGTGGCATGTTTGTGCAAGTAAAATTCAAGCCAGATAAAAAAGGTACTAGTGGTATAGATTATTTTTTAATGGTGTTGTAATTAAGGGTGTGTTTTAGCCACATTATTTTGGAGGAATATATTTTGGAATAGTAGATTGATGGAAATTTTTTGGTTGAAAAAGAAGGAAAAATTATTGATGTGATGAAAAATATTATTTTATTGAAGAATATATGGTTGAAAATGAGTATTAGAATGAAAATGAGAATTTTAATATGGCGGGCTAAAACATGTTTTTAACCAAAAAATAAAATAAAAATGAATTTAACAATAAATTGAGAAGCACTCAAGCCTCAAGCCCTTTGCTGGCAAATAACCGGAAATCGACGCCAAGAAGCTGCAAATCGCCATTCCAACCGGAAATCAAGACCCCCCAAACACTAAATTGAGGAACCTGCTGATTGTTACTCCATGTCTGCCAATGTGTGAAGATATCCAATCTTTAGTTTAAGTGAGGAAAAGAGATTCGAATTCTTTCTTTCCCTTTCTTTTTATTGGGGGAAAAAATTGATCTTCTCGTTTCTTAGAGTTTAATTGGCAATGATGGATAACAATGCGGCAAGAATATTAAGCAATGGTGTCGGAATGAAATGTCGATAAGGCTTAGGCTGCTATAAAACTTCTCTGTAGACACCTCAATTTGGGAATCACGCTCTATGTTATTCTTGGGTATATTTTAGTTTGTTTCTGCATTTGATCTTTCGACTTGTTTGCATGTTTCTGCCTTCATTACTGCTTCTAAATATATACCACATGATGAGATTCAAAAATTTTTTTTTTTGTTTGTGTATTGTACCAGACTACCAGTTGAGGATTCATTCAAGGAACTCACGTCTTGGCTGGACGCGTCAAAAGTAAGCAGCTGCTCCAGTCACACAACGCATTCATCTTTGTCTGTCAATAATATGTGCATTATATTTTGCAACAGCAGTTGTAAATTGCAGAATATTATCTTAAGCGAGTATCTCCAAACACCAAACTTGTACCACCATGGCAGACATTGAGGAACAATCTCAGCAGGTTAGAAAGCATTTTCTTCATCTACTCTTGATTTGGTGTTTAGGGTGATTTCCGGTTGGGCTGGCGATTTACAGCTTCTTATCGTCAATTTCCGGTTGTTCGTCGGCGAATTTCAGCATTCGCCTCTCAATTTGTTATCGCGACGGGCTTGAGTGCTTCTCAATTTGCGGGAATGCGTTCCAGCCTCCAGGAGATGTTTATTGTTCTCATTTCTTTTTCGTTAAAAACGTATGTCAATTACAGCACCATTCAAAAATAATCCACATCAGTAGCACCTTTCTTAATTGTCTTGAATTATTTACACAAGCGTGCCACATCATCAAGTCCGTTGGATTTTTTAATAGAAATTCGTATGGTGATGGATGAGGTTGCAGTTTCAAAAGTCCAATAACTAACACTGTAGTTTTCAAAAGTTTAGTAATATGATGGAAACTTTATGTAAGGTTTAGTGATGATTGGGGTAATAAACCCCAATCCGCATAGTATGTTAGACTAATTGAGTATTTACATTTATTTTTCTAAAAAAAATACTTTACATTCCATAACTTGTGATTTGTGAAGAGTTAGACCAATTGAATCGAGGTTATTCAAGAATTTATAGAATAATTTCACTAAAAAAATGTGACCCACATGGACACAATAGCGTTAAACAACTTTTAAAGAAAAAATAGTAATACCATTATTAAGTTACGAGTCTGTGGCCCTTCCTTATAGGATTTTTCCTAATAAGATTTAACGAATCACATTCTTTGTGTAATGAATGTTCATAATCTATAAGACATTTATACTAAAAATAATACTCTATGTATGAGACTCCTGAAGAAATCAACATGAGCTATTTTCCAAATTATTATATTACTACAATCATTGAAAGTTGATAAATATCTCGTATGAAAACGGTGTTATTTGAAAACTATGTAAGACAACATGAGACGCACTTAACCAAAAATTGTAATATTGATGTACAAGATAATGATGAATCGATACGAATATTGAAATTATGGAGAGTAGATGCACTACTTTTCCTTCGATCAAGTTGTCCCACTGAATTTTTTTGACAAGATTTTAACGAGTCGGATAAATTTTAATATGTCATTCAAATTGGAGTGTTGTAAATAATTTTTTATTAGTGAATGACAATTATACTCATACAGCCCTAATTTTTATTCCATTGTATCCTTAATTCTTTCCTATAAATATAGGATTTGGTTCCTAATAAAACATACCATTCTATAGACTTATCTTGTTTATTCTCTTTTATCTCTAGTGCATAACAGACAATGACTTGTCGATGGATGGAAGGGCCAAGTCTGTGGCCCTTCCTTCTCTGTTGCTGGGCCTTTCCATTTCTTCCTGTGAAAATTTCACCAGCTATCTTAAAAATAAATAAAAATCTTTTTTTACATTACCATAATTTTTTAATCAGATTTACTGCAATATAAGTAATCACTACTACCTTAAAAGAGTGAACCTGAGATTCACTATTCATTTTTATCACATTGATTTTCACATTAATCTGGTTTGAAACCAATTTTATTACTGTTGCATATTGACAAAAACATTTGCCGCCTTCAACAAACCGACTTAGTTACTATACAAACAAAGCAATGACACGATTTCTTCTTTCTCATTATATATTTTGATTTTAAACAACAAATAAATTATTCGAATTTCTCTCGTTTTTTCTCAGTAACACGGCAAAATAATCTGGTAAGGACTTTCGATTTTTTCAGTTTTGTTTAATTTTATGTTTTCGATATTTGTCTGTTAAAATGTAAGCTTAAAATTTATTATTTTGTCTGATACTATGTAGGCATAAGATTTTATTTATAAAGAAGAATAAAGAAAAAGAAAGGTTTACAATTACAGAGTGAAAGAAGAGGACAGAAATCTAGAAAAGAAGAAAGAAACATATAGGTTGAGAGAAAACAAAATAAATGATAAGAATTGCTCTTCAAATAATATAATCTAAATCTAAAGTAAAATCATATAAAAATCATGATTTTATTGTATATAAAAAAAAAAAAAAAATATTTGCTGAGCATTTGCTCCGGATTGTGTGGAGCGTTGCTCCGCACATTGCGGAGCAACTACGTTTCTTTCTTTTTTTTTTTTTTTGTGGCCCTTCACTTTTTTTTTTCCTTTTTTTTTAAAGTTTTTGCTTCATTCTTCACTTTTTTTTTTCCTTTTTTTTTAAAGTTTTTGCTTCATTC
>CAIGRF010397155.1:0-12865 GCA_903798235.1 Fraxinus ornus | reverse complement strand
GAAACAATAAGATCCAACAATAGAAAGCTGCCAACACAGATTCTGTCGTCTACAGTGGCAAAAAAAGATGTACAAATTGTTAGATCCAACAATAAGATTACACTGCACGGGAAATAGGAAGAATGAACATGTATTGTTGGGAGAACCTCTTTATTTTGAAGTGAAGATGTTACATTGACGGAATGATGTACTTGTTTGGGAGGTTGAATAATAATTGAATTAAGCTAGTTGTACTCTTATTGTGTATGCCAAGTTTGACATTCATCGCGTGTCAAAAATTTGGCCATTGATTAAAAAAAATATTGTTAAAATTAATGTACAAAAACTTGTCAACTTTCAAAATAATGTTCGAAATAATGGATTTAACGATACCTGACGCCAAATTACGTAGGTGGTTGACTGAGGAAAAAAAAAAATCCCTATAATATATAACACAAGCATTTCTAATTTCCATAAACATGGCAAATATAACACAAGCATCTATTTACCATCAGGCATGTAATGTGCACATCAAGAGATATGGATATGAAACGATTTTACGTGTAATGTGCAAATGAAGAGAACATTTCAAAAATGTTAACTCCTTCAAGCATTTCCACCTTCCTAACCTAATGAGATTAAAAAAAATGTCCATCATACCCCAGATTTGAAGGTTAATTCAACCCCTCCACCCCAAAAAAAATTAAAAATAAAAATAATCAATGGATGATCTTATGGCATAGCAAATCAATATGTGGAGACAGCAACTAGCCCACCATTTCACATATTGTTATAGAATCAGTAAACTGTAAATTGTTGCCTATCGAAATCAAGTAGCAAATTGTTTACCTAAACGAAGGGCAAGAGCATAAATTTATCTACACGTGATTCATACTTTACACGTGGAAATGATTGCAGTAGATTATATTTTCCTAAAAACACAACCAGTATCATTTAACAGTCATATTAGGCTACCTCTACCATGCACAATTGCATAATCCCCAGAAACATTAACCCCAAACCTTAAATGACAATTGCATATCCAATGACTTAAATCCCCGCACATGATAAATGTGAAGTTTGGTCTGCTGAATTACGAGCCCAATATTAATAATTGAGGCCCAGCTCACAACCCGGCCCAATTAATGGAAAGATCCAGAATTGTTGCATTTATCAAAACACGGTTTGGCTAGATGGTTGACACATGGCGAATGGACAATCGTTCTATCGACACAGTTGGGCTATTTCATATAAATTGGAAGCTGACTTCTGGGCCGATAGATCGACATTTTTGTTAACCCTAGCTCTCTTCTTCTCTCTCGACTACGATAATTTTGTGGAGATATTCTGTAAATTTTTGAGTGAAATCATATTAGTGAGAAAGAAAGAGATTAGATCGATCTCTTAGTGAGCTCGTGTTGTGTTTGGAGGGTTGTTTGTGCTTGAGGCAGAACATTTGGTGTTCGTTTTGTAACTATGTTTCTTGGCTGATTTTGGGCTATTACAGTGAATTCGAACAATATCCTAACGGATGCTCAACGGGAGATTAGGCGTTAGAAGTGGTCGTCGAACCTCCTGGACCTTGGGCCTAAAAATTCCTTGTGTTCTTACTTTTCTGTAATTACTTAGTTTATTTTTGGTTTATTTGATTGAATCACAGTATAAATCATTTTATCTGGGACCAACAGTGGTATCAGAGTTTTCTTGAAAATTTTCTTTACTCGCGATTTATACTTGTGACTCTTCCAGTTTTGGAAAAGATTAGATCTAATAGATTTTTTGTTGTTCTACAGTGAGAAAGATTCTTCGATTGAAATTCTGTTTCGATTCTTGGTATTTCTTGGCTACCTCATACATTACTTGCAGTTTTGGTAATGATTTCTAAAACCTATGTTGTATTATTAATAATATCTAGTTTCTCAAGCTACAAATTTAGAAATTTTTGAAAACCCCCTTGATTTACCTTTGTATAGGGTTCTCTGAGAAACTCCTAGAATCCGAGGGAATCAGGATTATGGTTTAAGAAATCCATTTAGGTTTTTTGATCTGTAACTTGATTTCATTTTCTTGGTGCATGTTGTGTTTACGATTTCTTGTATTGATAATCATTGGTTGATACTGAATTGTTGTGAATTCTTGATCTGTGATATAATTCTCATATTGTGTATATACTTTATGTATATATCTGCATGTATATCCTAAATTTGTTTATTGTTGTTTACTGTGTTTAAACACTCTGACTTTGTACCTTTATTGAATATATTCTACTATTAGTGATTTGTTAAAATTGAAACATTCTATGATTTCTTATCTATCTTCTTTGTTGAACACAATTGTAACACGTTTGCACAGTATGACCACTAAAATTGATGTTCAAAATTGGGATGGCAAAGGAGACTTTAGTGTCTGGAGCCAGAAAATGAAAGCCCTTTTAATGACACTAAGATGTACTAAAGCTATTGATGAATCTTGTCCTGAAACTTTATATGAAGCTAGGAAGACTGAACAAGATAAATTGGCCTATAGTATTTTGTTTCTTTATTTATCTGATTTTGTTATTAGAAAAATATGAGATATTGAAACTGCTGCTGAGTTATGGGTAGCCCTACAGAAACTACATGTCTCTAAGTCTTTACCTAATTAATGTTTTCTTTGGAAACAGTTCTTCAATCATAAATTTGATCCTATTGTTGACTTAAAAGAGAACATGGATAGGTTTAATAAGATCACTCAGGATCTTATTAGTTGTAGGGAAAAGATCTCTGATAATCAAAAAGTAGTTGGTCTATTTAATGCTCTTGGTGATAAGTATAATGATGTCAAAAATGCCTTAGAATATGGTAGAAGTGACTTAACTGTTGATATAATCCACAATTCCTTGAAAAACAAAGACTTAGAACTCAAATCAGAATATAAGGAAGCGCTTCATATAGAAAAAGTCTTATCCAATCATAAATCCTCTACAAAAGGCTTGTGCAATTTTACTCAAGCCAATTACAACAAAGATAAAAAGTTTCCAAAGAAGAAATGGGGGGATAATAAAGGGAAGGATAAGAAAATGTATAAAGGAAAGACTAAGAATAGGAAATGTTACTATTGTGGAAAAATTGGACATCTAATAAAATATTATTTCAAGAAAGCTAATGACTAAGGTAATGGATCAAATCATGATAATGGGATTCCAGCTATTGTTGCTTCACATAATGAGGTCAATGCTGATATTGGAGTTGCATATGTCTCCTCTATGGAGAAATCTGATCAGAACTGGGTTCTGGACTCAGGCTGCTCCTTTTACATGAGTCCCAATATCTGCTAGTTTTCTGATTTCTCCAATCTTAGTGATGGTTTTGTAAAACTTGGGAACAATGAATCTTGTCAAATAAAGGGAATTGGTAGCATTGTTCTAAAAATAGAGAATGGTCAAGTTCTAAGGCTGAATCATATAAGGTATGTTCCAGCCCTTAGAAGGAATCTCATCTCATTAGGGGTTTTAGATGATGAAAAATATCAAATTGAGATCAAAAATGGTTTTACAAACATAATAAAAAATTATAGACTTATTGTCAGTTCACCTAAGATAAATGGAATTATACCACAAAACTTGAATCTGTTTTCATGAATACCTCTGTAAACTTAGTGACACAAATTGATAAATCAGAATTGTAGCATAAAAGATTAGGTCACTTTAGTTAGAAGGGTTTAAAACATCTTTTAAATGCTGATGCTTTTGGAAATGACAATGTTCAAAAATTAACTTTTAGTGAATATTACATTATGGGAAAATAGAATAGATTGCCTTTAAAGCTGGCTTACATAAGTCACAAAATATGCTTGAATACATACATAGTGACCTGTGGGGTCCTGTCACTATCTCTACTGACTCTGGTTTTAGATATTACCTTCTTACTATTGATGACTACTCTAGGAAGGTCTATATTTTCTTATTAAAATCAAACGTTTCATACTTTCTTGACCTTTAAGGATTGGAAAACTTTGATAGAAAATCAGATAGGTAAGAAGATCAAAATTCTCAGAACTGACAATGGGTTGAAATTTTGCAATACTGAATTTGATTAGTACTACAATAATCAAGGTATATTAAGATATAAGAATGTGATCTATACCCCTCAGCAAAATGAGATTGATGAAATGATGAACAGAACTATCCTTGAAAGAACTAAATGTATTCTGATTAGTTTAGGTTTGCCAAAAATCTTTGGGGAGAGGTAGTAAAAACTGCCTACTATTTGATTAATAGATGTCCATCTAGTTCTTTAGACTATAAAGTCCTTGAACATGTTTGGTCAGGATCCGTTCCTGATTACTCTCATCTGAAAACCTTGGATGTGCAGCCTATGCTCATCAAACTGAGTCTAAACTTGATCCCAGGTTTCAGAAATGTGTTTTCTTAGGCTATGGGAAAGGAATAAAAGGCTACAGACTTTGGGTAAAAGAACTTAGAGGATATAAGGTGATTATATGCATATCAGTTGTCTTTAATGAAGAAGTTTTTCCTTGTCTTAGTGACAAATCAGTAGAAAGAATCACTAAAAATGGTTTTGTCAACATCGAAATTGATTTCAGCAATAAAGATGTTACTGTGCAGACTCAGATTGAGGTGGAGCCACCTTAGACTGAGCCTCAGTTAATCACATATGATGAAAATTCTGATAATAATCAGGACTTTGAGCCTGCACATGATCTGTAGGACTATCAACTAACCAGAGATAGAGAAAGAAGATAGATTAGACCTCCATCTAGGTATCAATTTGCTGATTATGTGTGTGTTCAAATGGAGATTGACTACTTTGATTCAGAACCTGAATCTTATGAAGAGACTGTTGCCTCAAAGGAATCTATCAAGTGGCTTGAAACTATGAAGGAAGAGATGAGTTCTCTATACAAAAATAAAACCTGGAACTTAGTTGAAAGACCCGAAGATTGCAAACTAATTGATTGTAAATAGGTTTACAAGATTAAAGGAGGAGAGTATAAATCAAATGATAGGAGATATAAGACAAGACTTGTAGGTAAGGGGTTTACACAGAGAGAGGGTATTGATTAAACTAAAATTTTTTCACCTGTAGTTAAGTACACCTCCATTAGAGTTTTACTTGCTCTTGTAGCTCAATTTGATTTAGAATTAGAATAGCTTGATGTGAAAACAACTTTCTTGTATGGTTCTTTAGATGAAACCATAATATGGCACAACCAAAGGGCTTCCAGGTTAAAGGTAAGGAACACTTGGTGTGTCTTTTGAACATGTCCTTGTATGGCCTAAAACATGCTCCAAGGCAATGGTACAAAATGTTTGATTCTTTTATACAAGGTTTGAAGTTCAGAAAATCTGATTATGATCCCTGTTTTTATTTCAAAAATGATGGAAAATTTGAGTCTTTATATATGCTTTTATATATTGATGATATGCTTCTAGCTGGTCATAATTCTGTTGCTGTAAGTGCAATAAAAGATAAATTGAAACATGAGTTTGACATGAAAGATTTAGGACCTACTAGAAAGATATTAGGCATGGAAATAAAAATGGACAGACTTAGTGGAAAATTATTTTTAACTCAGAATGCTTATATTGAAAAAGTAGTTAAAAGATTTTCTTTGCATGATGTTGAACCTGTTAATTTACCTTTATCTAGAAGTGTGAAATTATTTGTTGATCATTCACCCAAAAACGAAGATGAACGAAAAAGGATGTTACATATACTATATGTAAATGTTGTTGGATCTGTCATGTATGTTATGGTTTACTCTATACCTGACATTACCTATGCTGTGAGTGTCCTAAGTAGATTTATGAGCAATCCAGGTGAGTTTCATTGGGAAGCTATGAAAAATCTAATAAGATACTTGAAAGGGACTCAAAACTTAAGACTGATGTTTAAAACTGATAAAACTGGTCTAAAGTTGAAAGGTTATGTAGACTCAGATTTTGCTGCGAATACTGATAATAGAAAGTCCACAGCTGCATATTTTTATGTGATGAATAGCACTTGCATTAGTTGGAAGTCATGACTTCAGAAACTGGTTACCTTATCCTCAACTGAGGCTGAATACATTGTTGCTACCGAGGCAGTGAAAGAAGGTCTTTGGCTGATGAGTTTATTAAATGAATTAGAACTTATAGAAAATCATGTGGATCTATATTATGATAACCAAAGTGCTATTTTCTTAAGTAGAAATCCAGTTTTTATGATAGAACTAAACATATAGATGTTAAGTTTCATTTCATAAGAGATATAGTTGAAAAAGGTGATATAAAATTGGTAAAAATTCCTACCAAAATAAATCCTGTTGATGCAGGTACAAAGGTAATCTCTATTAGTAAATTTCTTAATTCTTTAAGATTGTTAAATCTTGAAGTTTTCTAATACTTTGTGTTCAACAGATAATAAGAGCAAATGAAGTTAGTTTATGTTTGAATCCATTTAGAATGGCCTCAAATTCAGCAAAGTGGAGATTGTGAAGTTTGGTTTGTTGAATTATTAGCCCAATATTAATAATTAAGGCCTAGCTCACAACTCGGCCCAATTAATGGAAAGATCCAGATTGTTGCCTTTATCAAAACACGGTTTGGCTGGATGGTTGACACATGGCAAATGGACAACTGTTGGATCAACACGGTTTGGCTATCTCATACAAATTGGAAGCTGACTTCTTGGCAGATATACATTTTTGTTAACCCGAGTTCTCTTCTTTTCTCTCGACTACGATAATTTTGTGGAGATATTCTGTAAATTTCTGAGTGAAATCATATTAGTGAGAAAGAAAAAGATTAGATCGATCTCTTAGTGAGATCGTGTTGTATTTGGAGGGTTGTTTGTGCGTGAGGCAGAACATTTGGTGTTCATTTTGTAACTCTGTTTCTTGCTTGATTTTGGGCTATTATAGTGGATTCGAGATATATCCTAATGGATGATCAAATAGGGATTAGGTGTTAGAAGTGGACGCCGAACCTCCGAGGCCTTGGGCCAAAAAATTCCTTATGTTTGAGGAAGAAAATTTGGTGTTCATTTTGTAACTCTGTTTCTTGCTTGATTTTGGGCTATTAGATTCGAGAAATATCCTAACGGATGATCAAATGGGGATTAGGCTTTAGAAATGGACGCCGAACCTCCAAGGCCTTGGGCCGAAAAATTCCTTGTGTTTTTACTTTTCTGCAATTACTTAGTTTATTTTTTATTTATTTGATTGAATCACAGTATAAATCGTTTTATCTGGGACCAACAATAAAAACATTAATCTCAATTCTAACATTTTCTTAAATCTAGCTCTTAACCATCTACTAATAAAGCTAACCATAGTGCACAATTAACTGAATAGAAAATCAAAAATTGAATCAAGTATCTGAATTCAAGTGCTTATGATAAGTTTTTATCATGAGTTTGATAAAGAGAAAAAGGAAAAAAAAAATTCCTTCGCATTGTCATTTCTTTTCAAAACTTGCCAGGTCTTGATGGAACTCATGGACAAATGGTATTTTGGGATCGCTGCAACTAGAGTCACTTCGACATTTTTTCGTATCCATACGGAACCCGAATAGTAGATATTTGTATCAGCAGCCATTGTTGTGTTCATTATAGTTTCTTCATCTTTTCTAAAAAAGGTTGCCTTTGCTTTCAGGTATTGCCATATTCTATCTGAACTTTTGAAAACTCGTAAATCATTGTGTATTATAGTGGATAAGTAGAAATTTTCGAAAGCAGATGGTGGTACTACACCTCCGATTATGGTTTTATACCTATGATAATGCCCAAGTCAATGCAAAATAAGAATCAAATAGTGAATTTGTGTGATAATGCTATGGATTGTGTGGTGGGATAGATCTGTAGAAGATCAATTTGATTTTTACGTTTTGGGGATTTTTTGGTGGATGACTCTAGTGAGAGATAATTTGGGTGGAGATTTGTGTGGAAGATGAATGGGCTCCATTTTATGAATTTGTATATTAATTTGTTATATTAAGGTTGTAGGTAAAGGTGGCAATAGGCCGATTTGAGCCAACTCAACCAGTATACGTACGAACCCAGCTCGTGGCTTGTTTGTTACTCATGAGTCGAGCTCAGCTCGGCCCGGCCCGGCCCATGAGCTTGTGGCTCGTGGGCCGAGTTGAGCTTCGGCTCGCGAGCTCGTCATTTTTTTAAGAGAAGCCTTTTTCCCTCAATTTTGGACTAGCCCACAAGCTTGGCTCGTGGGCGAGCGCGTTGGCTCTCCTGCGAGCAGAGCGGGCTCGGCTCAAGGCCGAGCCGACGAGCTCGGCTCGATTGCCACCTCTAGTTGTAGGGCGCATTTAATGAAGTAAATTTAGCTATTTAAATAAATTGGCTTCATTATTTGGTTAAGTTTTCATATTTCTATTTTATTATAAAAATAAAATATTTATGGTTTAAAAAATTTGAAAGGTAGATTCTAAATATTTATTGAAAAATGGGCATATGGCATAATTTTCACTTACTAATAAGTTACATTTATATAGATTAGATAGTCTTTAAGACTTTCAACTATTCTTTTTTAAATGAGAAAATTCATTATAATAAATTCTTTTTTTAAAAATCAATAAAAAGGCATCACTTGGAAAAAGGAAATAAATAATGTGTCATGGTGCTACATTCGCTTGACGTTTTAATCATGGTGAATAAAACAACACTCAAAAAATATTTGAAAATTCAATTTAAACCATCAATGTTTTTTAATAGGAAGTTGGTTCGATTTTTTGGGCTGATTCGGAATCAAGAAGATCATATACATACTTTGGTGACGTTGTTGTGTTCGACACAACCTACAACACCAATAAGTACTAGATATTTTTTGCCCCTTTTGGTGGAGTGAACCATAATGGGCAGATAATTATTTTAGATTATGGGTTATTGAGTGACGAAACAATTGAATCATTTGTTTGATTATTCTTGAAGTTCCTTGAAGCAATGTCAAATTATTCATTGTCGGGGTATATCATTACTAATTGAGATGCTTCAATTTCAAAAGCCATATCAATGATACTATCCACGACATTACAACAATACAATTTATAGCATATACTTAACAAGTTTTTGGAGAAGATCAATGCTAGACTATACAACCAGCAACATCACAAGTTGGTAAATATTATCAAACAATTTGAGACACTTGCGGAGTTCAAGAACCATTGGAATTAGGTAGTTGGAAACTACACAACTAGGATGCAATGAATGGCTCGGTAGCATGTACGAGATACGTTTTTGTTAGGTACTTGCATATGTGAAACAGTTTTTTAGTGTAGGCATGTCTAGCAACCAAAGATCCCAGAGCGATCACTCATACATGAAGAAAAATACAAGGTTTCTTTGCTAGTCGAGATGCTTCTTTAACTAATGCTCGCAACATCTATTTGCTAGGGGAATTTGGTAAGTTGTGTATCAACCTGAAAGAGATTGGTAACGGAAGCAATATTGTCATAACAAGACTGGAAGCAAAAGTTGCGAAGAAAGTCAAGTTGGAGGTTATCCAAATGCCATTAGAGGAAAATGGTGCAAAAAGCAATTAAAATTGTAGAAGGAAAAAACTATTTCTAGATGTAATAAACAGTGTCGTTCATGTGGTGGTCATGGACTCATGGCCATGCCAAATGAACATGCCCCAATTTACAAAATATGTAGTTATTTAATTTCTTTGCTCGTTAGTAATATGTTATGCAACTCATCTAACATTATTTTCATTTTCTCATGTCAAATTTGGTGGACGAGCCCACCATATCATCCCACTTTCGCTCACAAGTCGGATGATTTTAGAGAAGATAGCACATACACGAGTATTGCCAGTAGCAATTACGACGTTGGAACAAGTTTTTTATTCGTAGAATCGTTTGTATTTTCTAATAATATTTTTTGTGGAAATCACAATAAATGTCTACTTTCACATGACCATTTGCAAAAATGTCCTAAAATTTTTCAATGTCTATTTTGTAATAATTTGGACCAAAATACCCTTTTTAACATGATTAAAATCCACAATAAAGAAAAAAAATGTATACAATAAGAAATTGTGTTGTCCAATAAAATTTTGACACAACCTACACTACTTATTTCAAATAGTACAAATATCAATCCAAATTAAATGCATGAGTCGGGTTAGTTAAAAATAAAAAAGGGTTTGGGTCGGGTTCACTCACTTCCTCTCTACCACCTCTCTCGCCCCGTTCAGAACCCTTTTGAAACCCTAGCAGATTTCACGCATTTCCTAGATTTCAATTGCAATACGTTGTAAAATTGCAGAAGGTTTGTTTGTTCTTCTTCATTATCATTATCACGGGTCTTGTTTCTCATGGAGATTTTCCTTGGTTTTGTCGACAGCGACGGAGGGTGCAACGTATTCAAGGTGGGTTCCTTGGAAGCTTCTTAAACAAGAATTCTCAAGTTGGATACTCTCGTTTTGCTACGGGAAATGACTTCATGTCACAGGTTTTTAGTTAAATATATCTTCTTCTGTTGGCATATAAGGTCAGTTGAGGGTTGAATTGCAGGTTCGGGGTCATTATTTTCCCAGTTCCTCTTAACTAGAGTTCTAAAAGATGTGATCCTCATTCGCGTAGAAAGAACCACATGGAAAGAAAGAAAAAACTTTTCTTGTTGTGGTTGTTGGGCCCATTAAATGACAAAACACCCAAAAAATAAAGGTAGCATAGATGATGGTATTAAACTGGATGGCTAAGAAATTAGGATATAAACCAACAACTGGTACATGGCACCAATTGAAGACAAATTAAGGAAGTACAACTTAGATTGTTGGCGTATGCCTTGGTAGACCTATTAACGCTCTTGTTCATAAAAAAGATGTTGTCCTAGTAGAACACAGAGGTAAACCAAAATTAACATGCCTTGGGTGGTTATAAAAGATTTCATTTTGTTGAATCTTTCAGAATGGGTACTTTGGATTAAAAAAATGGTGGAGAGATTCTTAAAGCTGATGCTAAATTTATATGGAACGGGACTTTGCTTCGTGTTGCTTTTGTTTTGTTTATTTATTGTTGGTACTGAGATAATGGTGGTATCTGTTTGAGCATTATGATAGTTACCATATTTAGAACTTAGAAGTACTAGGATGAGAGAGTTCATGGCATCAGATCTTTATCATCACTAGTCACATGAGAAGTCACATTATAAATTTGATTTTGTCGTGATTCGGAATGAAATCTAGTTTCTGAAGAATGTTGAGTTTGGGATATGTACAAAACAGATGATATTGGCAGACCTTGCCAATTTGGTTTCTTGTTTAATAAATATTTTTGTGTAACCATGTATACATTTTTGTTGAGTTTGTTTTCTTCATTCATTCTAAAATTATTGAAGTCATCATTCTTCCCCTTTTCTTTGTGTCTTCATAACAAGTAAAAGTGATACAAAACTTTAACATTGATTTAGAAATAAAAGATTTACATTTTCCTCAGATTTCTTTTGGAAAAGTGTTTGTATTTTAAACTGTAAAAATAGAATAGTAACGTCTAATGTAGAGTTTAGTGATAAAATTAAATCTTAACCATCACTAGTCATGGATAATCATGGTGGCAAATTGGATTTTCTGGTGATTGGGAATGGAATCTAGTATCTGATGGTTGAAATTGGGAAGTAAATTTTCATTTTACTTTGAATAAAGCAACTTTAAAGTCCAATATGTTTGGTGATAGAACTGTTGATAAATTTCTTAACAACTATGCAAATATTCTCTCTCATGTTCATCTAAGCAACATTTTTTTGGATATTTTATTAATTCTGTCTTTCGGGTTCAACCTTTTGCTGGTATATGGAGTGATAAGTGATGTTCAAAATATGGTAGGAGAAGGCCATTCATTTTTGTTGGACCTCTCATGATCTCAGTTACTGTATGTTGTGAACCTCCTATTTTCCTTTCAATTATTGGTTTTTTTTTTCCCTCATAGCTTTTAAACTAAATCTTTTAATGGCCTGATAATAATTGGGTTTTCTGCAGACATTGGTTACCTTTTAAGAGATAGAAAAGAACACTGCATGTATTCTTCACCCCTTGATAATATGTCTTTTTCATTTTTCTTGCTTTTGAATGTCAATATGTGTTTCACCAACTCATGCAAATGCAACACATTTAAAGGTAGTCGCTCGAGGGCAGTTATTATCTTCATAATCGGGTTTCGTCCTTCTTGCAGTTGTTGAGGTATTTTGTTCAAGATTTCTTTCTCACATTCCTTTGTAGATGCCTTCTTCACATTCCTAACGCCAATGTTCCACCGCCATCCCGACCTCGATCCATCAGGGTAAAGATGTCTAGTACTAACACGCGGACTCCGTTTACACGATCAAGTGGTCGAAAGAGTAAGACGAATGAGTAGTTACTTTACAATGTTGACATAGCATGATATTGTTTTTTTGAAAAACTATTGACATTTTTCTTTTTGTCTACCATCATTAAGTAAATATTTTGGTTGATGGTATAGTTCTTATTGTTGATGTATAATTGAAATGGAGAAAATTGGGCATTTTGTCATTCAGTTGCATGCATGCTGTTCTGGTCTCAAAATATGTGTACATTTACGAATTGTCATTCCGACAGTTGAAATATCATGTGTCGAGATTGACAGGTATCTAATGTTGAGAATGATAGATCAAGTGTCGAGAAACCGTATAAAATGTAGAGAACTCTTCTGTTTTGGACAAAATATCGTTCTAAACAAATGTAATGTCAAGTATCGAGATGATCCGAATACAAATGTCGATAAAAACTTTTCAAATGTCGAGAAAAATGAATTGAAAATACGTACAGTTCAACCATAAAACAATTCAATGAGATTTAATATGAAATTGCTAACATTAACAACTTGTTCCATCCATTGTGTTTTCAACAACCCAAGAAACTCCTCATATCACAA
>CAIGRF010397053.1:22134-33327 GCA_903798235.1 Fraxinus ornus | reverse complement strand
AATGGATGAAGTTATTTAAGTTTTAAAATTTACGCATTATGAACTTATTTTTTTTACTCCCTTTATTTCGAACTTGAATTTATGAAGTTTAAACGATTTTCTTAAGTTAATCAAATGAATTTTGTTGCCCATAAGGTTTACCGTTATAAATGTGATGTTTTAAAAGTTAGTTATTTCCGCAAATCTTTTTATTAAAATCACGACGAATGAGGATGACGTGGCAATCCGGGTTCACGGAACTCGGGGCGTTACAATAGGAGAAGCTTGTATAAAATGCATCCAATTCGTCATGTTAAAATATTTCCTCGATGCGTTCGCCTGTAAGCACCGGTGGCATGCCATACACTCATAATTGATCCCAAAATAAATCCTAAAATGTAAAACAGACAACCAACGAGCTCTAAAAAATATGAAGTTTTAAAAAGGATTTACACAAATTATTGGAAAACGGTTTTATCTACAAAGCTCATTATCCAATGTAGGTCTGTAATATAGTTTAGTTTCCAAAAAGAAATGAAAAGTGGTTAACCTGACATGACTTTACAGAACTAAACAAGGCGTACCCTAAGGTAGTTTTTCGCAGCCAAATTGATCAAAGGACGTGAACTGTTACGTTTTATGGATGCATAGTCCGAATATAATCAGATTCCCACTTGTGAGAATATAGTGCCTTTATTACTGATTAAGGTCTATAATGCTATAAATTAATGTCATCTAGTTTGTAAAACATTGGCAACATATCAAAGGCTCGTCAATAAAATGTTCACAAATCCAATAGGCAAAAAATGAAAGTATCGCGTAAATGTTAACCTACTTAAATGTGCGTTCAAAGTAGCAAATTTTTAGGTTTCATGGTAAACCAATGAGGCATTGAGGCGAATTCCAATAAAATATAAGCTCTCTAAATGATATAATCTCCAGTAAAACCCAAAGAGGTCCAAAGTCTCGTTGGAAGTGTCACAGCCTTGAGTAGGTTCATCTTACGAGCTACTGATAAATGCTCTCCCTTTTTTCAAGTACTAAAAGGAACAAAAAAAAGTTCTAAACGTACTTAAAAATGTGAATAAGCTTTTCATGCTTTAAAAATGTATATGGGAAAAGCCCTACTTTTAGCTAAGCTATTGAATGAAATTGTTGCTCTATCTGACTGTATCAAAAGTAGCTGTGAGCTCCATTTTAGTAAGGGAGGAAAGACAGTAACAATTGCCAGTATATTATGTAAGTATAAAGTAATGCTCTCTAGGGTGCTGTAGCTACATATGAAAAGATAGCCCCTTGCCCTAGTAGTAGTATCTTGAAAACTTAGTACTTATTTCCAAAGTCACAAAATTAATGTGCTCAACAACTTTTTGCTCAAACAAGTGTAACAAAAGCCAGACGCATCAGGAAGGCTGTTGAAATCGATAGTGGAGTTAAGAAAATTTGAAATTAATGAAAAGGGACGATCCACAATTAAGGCACAAGTACTAGCGGATTTCATTATCGAATTTTCAGATGCCCCCATTCTTGAAGATTAGTCCAAAAATGAAAGAACCTATAAGTTATTTGTTGATGGATCATCAAAATTAAGTGATGCTAGAATATGGATAATCTTAACAAGCCCTGAGGACATAAGTTAAACTGTACTCTTCGCTTAACTTTCGTAGCAACAAACAATGTGGTTGAGTACGAGGCCCTAATAGTGGGACTTTGACTAGACAAAGAAATGTGGGTTCTAAGAATAGATGTGAAAAGTTATTCACATTTGGTAATTAATCAGGTCAATGGACAGTTCGCTACCAAAGACAAAATAATGGCAGCCTATTTGAGAGGTTATGAACCTGATACAATATTTGAGTAAGTTCGAACTCTCACAAATTTCAAGAGAGGAGAATGGTTATGCTGCTCTATCTAAATTATCGAGCACAAAAGATGAGGAGCTATTTAAAATTGAACCAGTGAAATTATTGATAAACCCATCAGTCGGTCAGAAAAAGGGAGAGAACATGTGGTCATGGAGAGGCCCCTTTGACATAGGAAAATGAAATAATATCCTATTTGAGGGATGCAACCCTCCCTGGAAATAAAGGAGAAGCAAGAAAGATACATTGGTGGGTAGCCACAGCGACGGACAACAAAAGTAACATTGAAATTAGTGATGGGCGGGGGTGGATGTGATGATTTTCTGCTCTCTCTCTCTCTCTCTGGGATTGAGATAATCGACTTGTATCTTGACATGGCGACACGGATGAAATGAAATTATGGTTTATTTCTTGCAATCGGAGACTCATAGCCATGTCACCATCGAAATTGGTTGGACGAGCCATTGGCGGTGGTGGTGATGGTGACACATTGGTTGGTAATTGGTAGGGGTTGAAGGGAAAAGATGAAATTGATTAGGGACCTTTTCTTTAGTTTTTGTTTCTTTGGGCTCCTTCGGTTTTTGTTTTTTGTTTAGCATCTGTGTGGTGTTGCTACTTCTCCATTTTTAGCGATTTTTGCACCGTTATAGTGTTAAACTAAGGGCTTGTTTGTTGTAGATTTTTTTAGAATAAATATTGTCAAAAGTGATTTTTTTTGAATTTTAAATAATCTGTATTAAACAAATGCTAACTATAGCATATGTTGATTGCCTTGGTGAATTGATTATCCTGAAGTTAAATTAGACAATAAAATGATCTTTATGCTATGCCCCTTTAGTAATTATTTCATTATTCGCATCAAAAAATGATGGCTGCTCTTAAAAAGCTGGAGTGCGAAGCTGCACTATAGGCACTCGATTGCCTTTCCTTTTTATCTATTTATTTTATTTACTTTTTCAAGCGAATTTTATTATTAATTTTTTTTTTTAATTTTTATTTTCGTTTCGACGGTTCCAAATACAAACTTTATTTTCACTTCTTTTGTTTTTTTAAATTTAAAATAGAGGGTAAATTTATCATTTTCACAATCTTAACGATCAAATTAAATATAGGGTAATTATATTACCACTACAAAATTTATTACAAAATTTATTAAGTGCACCACAATTTTCTTATTTACTTCAATATTCTTAAGTAAAATTACATAAGTAGGGCATAAATTATTGTTACACCACAAATATAAAACCTAATTTCTTTCTTTCTTTTTTCTCTTTCCTTAACTTCTCATTACTCATAGCTATTCCGGTGGCTTTTGCTTTCTTTCACGGAGGCAAGATAATTTTATTTTCTTCACGGTAAATGAGTTTATACTCGATTTTTTCATATTGCTTCTACATGGGGCAAATCCTTTCATTCGTCCCACTTAATTTTTTCTCAAGAATATGTATTGAATTTGATAGTAAATATATCTATTGGTACAAAAGTATATCAGTAGTCATGACTTAGAATTCTTCACGTAGGAAGCATTAAATGTTTTCGATTGAGTCGTGGAAAGATAGAAAATGAAGAGATAAAGGAAGAGAGGGAGAGCAGAATTCTCAAAATGTAACCAAAACCGAGATTGTTAGTAATGTTAATTTGAGTGGGGAGGAGAAATCCAAAAATACGGAACAAAATGAGTTACTGGAAAATAAGAATAATAATTTTGAGGCAACCATTGGAAATGAGAATGAAGTGGGATCAAATGACCAAGATAATTGGAAAATCGAGAACAATAATTCTCCTCTGTCAGTAACAGATCCGAATAAAATACATGCAAAACACTAAAACACTGGAAGTGGAGGGAAGATTCAATTAAACCATCATTTTAAAATTAAATATTGAGAGGGAAGAGGGACCAAAGAACACTTGATTGTATGCTGCATGACGATAGGTGTATCTAGAATTCAGGATATAGTTGCAGAACCTTTAGAAACAATGTCTCTGCCCGACGAATGGGTAAGATTTCGTACTGCTTTTCTTGATGAGAAGAAATGGATGCATGTAACATAAATAGTACATAGTGGAAATAAATGTATGGAAGAAAAGATAAGGATAGAAATTTAATTGCGGTGTATTTATTAAAACCAATAATTCTTCTTTTTTTATTATTTTTATTAAATTAGGTGTATAATTGTAAATTTGTTGTGGTTTATTTATTAAAACTATGTTTTAATCGTGGTGTGAATATAATGTGGTGCATTTAATAAATTTTGTGGTGGTAATATAATTACCCTTAAATATAAACCGTGTATAGGTGATTATGCTAATTAGTTGGAAGTTAGGGGAAATAAAAAAATGTGGGAGCATATCTCAATCATTTTTTAAAGGTTGAGGACCAAATATATAATTTCCCATTAAGTTAAGCTTGGGGTGCTTAATTTATCAAAAGTAGGAAGAGACAACTGATGTAATTTCCTGGCTGCAAATCACCACAATTTTCACCGGCACTTTTGACTCCATTTTCTTTTTCCATCTCATGCTATCCTTAACACTTAATCAATACATCGTGTACTTAACGATTTTGTCCGAAACACATGTTAAGTGGGCATAAAAAAACTTATTTACCCCCGTCTAAAAAACATATACACAAGTATTGCTGCTCATCTCAAAACACCATGGAACCTTAGTGCAATTAAAATATGGTGCAAATAAACAAAAATTGTGGCGTGAACATAACTATCCTCCAACTAGTTTTCAGTTACGTATCCAAACAGCAAAGAATTTTGACAAGCACTTGCAAAATCTTTATTCATGCGAAAAATAATTACAGAGAATGTTCGAAACCAACTTAAGATGACAATATTTATGCCACCGCCCCCGATCCGATCCCCATTTTTTTAGTCTGGTTGGGAGTGAAGTACGGGCAAAGAGGAGCAAGCTCCCGCTCTACCCTAACATAACACCAACAAGAGAGCAAGTAAACCATTGAGTATAAAGAATAAGAATTACAAAGATATAGCAAACCTACATTAGGGAAAACCTTACTGGGATAAAAAGTTTATACTAGCTGGTAATTATACCAGGTATCAGTTATGTTGTATCATAATTCGTAAAAATGGCCTCGATTCTGTCCAGTGATGCCTGTAAACGTCCAGAATTCATGTTGAACAACGGTGCATCGGTGCCCAGTGCCCTGTAGAGGTCAAATTTTCAGCCAAAAGCTCTTGAAAACCAGACAATACCAGCTTCAACAAAATGCTGATTTCCATTCAGATTTTAGTAAATGCAAAATAGAACAAGATAACTCACCCAGTAATTTCTGGAAGAACGTAATCTGCTCTCCAACCAAAACGGAAATCCACTCCTGGACACAAGCCAAGGGATGTTTTATTCCGAATCCTGGATACACCATCTCCACCCAAACATGTCGTCAGCTTCCATTTCCAACCTGTAGCATGCAACTGAAAGCTATGGCCTACTCCTACCTGGATTAGTTCAAAATGAGATTCTCATATCATATGCTAAAGAAAGAAAAGGGCCGAAGGAAAGAAGCAAGGTCAAGACCATCAAACCTGAAGATTCAGAAATTTTGTTATTGGGATCTTCTTGGAAACAAGCTGCACATCCTGGTGCAAAGGCTCATAAATAAACTTCCATCGGCGTTCATAGGCTAAAGGTTTCAACACTAGTTTTGCATGGTAGTCGTTCATGGGAGCATTATACAACTACATTGGAGAAGTGTTAGTAATGTGTCACGTAAAGTTCCAGAAAAAAAATAGAAATTTAGATAGCCACAAGATTTACCAAGATTGATACAGTGATGTACACCTCCCTTGATAGTATCACTTTAGTTTTATTGCAAATATGTCCAATTCAGATTTATGAAGTCCACGTTTTAAAGTACCAAAAGAATGCATACAGTGTTTGTAGCCCAGATTAAATTTGTTTACACCAACAAATGGAGGAGCGAATCAAAGTAACATACTGCTTCCTATTTGAAAGCTGGAGGACCTGACGTTCAATTTCTGGAAAATCTGCTACAGAATTTACACAGTCCAGTTTTCTTTTACAACAAGTTGGCGCCTAGGTGCCACTGTAGCAGCGCCTAGGCACCACTGTAAATGACTTGGGGACCAATGTTTTGTTCTTTTAACAAGTTGGGGACTTGGGCTGCAATTTAGGCTTTAGGTTTGAATTAAAATGAAAAGAGCAGCCCCTTTTTGAGGCAGAACCCGACAGCTGCGTTTCGGGAGAGATTTTCTTTCATTTTCAATTTTGTTTTTCTTTCTTTTACTTTCTTTCTTCTTCTTGTAATTTCTTTGGTATTTTGGACAAAGCTTGGAGCTTGGCAATGGTGAAATAACTTGGAGAAGAAGACCCGTTGATGTTTTCTTTATCAATAAGTTTTTCTTTTCCCTAATTTATTTTTCATTAAAGAATTTGTTTGTTATTTTTGAGTATTTAATGGGTAACTAAATATATTTGTGATTGGTCCAAACCCGGGTTATGATTTTCAATTAATTTGTGCTTCATAGTTCTCTTGATTGATGTGTTTAATCCATTGTGTTGAATGTTGATTTTGTTCTTCTTACAACTAAATGATTGAGTTGTTTCAATGAATGTTATTTTGGAATTTATAGTACGTAATCGTTATTAGTTCTAAAATCTTGTGGCATTTACATTTCAATGGATTGTGAGGAATCTTCAATTGATTGTACGTGGATTAACACTTAAGTAAGTAAATCGAGCTTGTAAATTTGCCCTTAATTCAATTCATCTCTTTTGTTGTAATGCTTATATTAAATTAAATCTAGAGAGCTTGTTCTAGGTTGTTTAATGAATAGGATTGAGTAAAGAGCTTGTTTTATTCAACTAATATGTAAGAAGAGGTTGAGATAATTGAGCTTTTAATTATTCTCGAATTGTTGTTAATCTAGAGAACGACAATCTATTGTGGTAATTGATATGAAAATCATTCTCGTGGTAACGAAATACCCCTCCCCCCCATTTAATCAATTTCGTATTCTACTTTTGATTTTGTGCAATTGATTAAATTGAACTAAACCTCTGCGGGAATGACCCTTTCTTGCCATGTTACTATTTAAAACGACACGTTTAAGATAAGTAAGGAAAATTAGTTGGTACGTCATTTTGACCGTATCATATACAATTTTTTTTTTTTAATTATAAGTGAATGTTTTAACTTATAAGTAATATTTTTACATATACATTTCTTCTTTAATTTATAAGTTACTTTTTAAATTATAAGTACAATTTTTTACTTATAAGTGAATGTTTTACTTATTATTAAATTTTAATTAATAAGATGAAAAAATTATATATTTATCGGTGTAATATGACTCAACCAAACTCACCTTAATGCTTGTTGAATAATGACAGATATGAAGGGGACTAATTCAGTCTGCTAATGTATAAACCCGCCTAACCATATGGGATCAGGTGGTGGTGCTTAGAGATCATGATGTTAAGCTAATCTTTGTTGTTTATGAACCATATGGACATTGCACAAACCTAGAGGCTGAACTTTTAGTTATATTTACAGGGTAAAAATTACGACACCAATCACAGTTGAGGAGAATTTGGGTAGAAATGGACTCCACACTAGACATGAAATTCATATTGATGGATGCTATGGGCATTAGACAATACAATTCATAGTACACGAAGTTAAATGTTTTTTTAGTGTTGCAGTCTCATGTCTAGCACATTCCCAGGGAAGGGAATAAAGTGGCGGATTTTATGGCTAAACAATGAAAATAGTCAATAACCTCCTGATTGTTCACACTGGAGATATAAACAGACTAGTTCGAGGCTTTCTAAAGCTCCATAGGTGCCAACTTCCCTACTTTTGGACTAAGAACTTTAATCTGATTATTTTGTATTAAGCCCAATTTCCCGTAATGGAGGTAGTACCTCCAAGTTTAACTATTAGCAAACTTTCTTTTTTCACTTCTTGATGTGACTCTTGAGTTAAGTTTTCGCTCCCATCAACCTACAGGAAGGGGATAATGCCAAACCCGTCACAGTTTCAGAAGAAGCCTAAAAGCTTCTACCTGAACCTCAATGCTTTTTGTTTTATTTTTTATTTTTGGAAAAAATCTTATATAAAAGAAAATTAATATGTTCTGAAACCAACTGTTTCTGCGATTAACCCTTAACATGCCCAGAAATACAAAATTATATCATATTTGCACAACAGAATATCAATAAATATGGAAAAAAAAAACAAAATATTAATCGACCAACAACTCAAATACATAAACAAGTAATCGAATTCAAAACACCGCATAATGATTAAAACTCACATAAAAATACCTCCAAATTAACACCAACACGAAACCCTTGAATTTCTTTCCTGAACTTCAAGAAAACCTCCGTAGGAATCAAATTGATATTGTAAAGCTCCTCCCAAGAAGTGGGTTCTTCTCCATTCGAACCCGCGTTACCCGCCTCCATTTTCAACCCAGAAATGAATAAAAACTGCAAAATATTCAACACAAACGCAACATAGAGTAGTTATGGAACAGTAGAATTCAATCTTAAATTTAAAGTTAGTACCTGTTTTGGGTCTCTATCTATATATGTAAAATTTGGTGTGTTTTGGATTTATGGAATGGGAAAGAAGAGAGGAGGAGAAGAACATTGTGGTAATGTTATCGCTAGCGATGCTAACTTTTCACATTTTTCTTTTAGTGAAAATTTTAGTGCAGATCCTCAACTTATTAAATTCCTACAAATAAATCCTCTAATAAAAAATGTGATTAAAATTAATTGTTAACTTTGATTAACATTAAAATCTGAATTTTAATTTCGATCTAACAAGGGCTAGAACAATTTTGAATCCTTTCTTACTCAACAAACCTGCTAAGTTTACTTTTTGTTTACCAATGTATT
Organism: Fraxinus ornus; assembly: GCA_903798235.1. Lineage (NCBI taxonomy): Eukaryota > Viridiplantae > Streptophyta > Magnoliopsida > Lamiales > Oleaceae > Fraxinus > Fraxinus ornus. The sequence goes on along the minus strand of CAIGRF010397053.1, from coordinate 24,589 downwards.
TTGATAACTTGATCTAATTTTATTTTAAGTTAAAAAAAAAAAAATCTTATGTTGAATTAAATAACTTATTTTCTTTTTAACTTTGCTAAATAAAAAATTTATTGACTTTAAATTTAATCATTTCTACACAAGTTAACTTTCTGATTTTGTAAAAGTAAGCTTTAGAATGTAAATTATTCCCTGTTTGATTAATTACTTTTAAGTATAAAAGTTTAGGGGCCGTTCTCTTTGTATTTCAGTTTTCTGTTTTGAGTTTTGAATTCGTTTTCTGTTTTGAGTGTTTGTTTTGAAATTGTTGAAAATACGTTCTGTTTGTTGTTTTGAAAAACTGTTTCTGAAAACATAAAACTAGAAAACACATTTACTTTGAAATTTTGAGATTTTTTTTTAATATTTTATTCAAGAAATCTAATTATTCAATAAATTTTAATAGTTTAATATTAATATAGTATTAAATAATAATGTTAATTTTGAAGTTGTTAAATTTTGAAATATTTTTTCCGTATATCAAAAACACAACCTAAATTTTAATATTCAAGTGACTCGTCTAGATAGACAAATTTTAACATCCAAGTGCTAGTCGGAACGAAACTCACTTGAATGGACTCTAATACTGTATTAAGACTTTAAAATTTCATTTTAAAAGGTGTCAATTTGTCGTTGGTCTTTAGGAGGAGAATATCCTGAAATTATGTCATCATTAAAAGAAACTAATGAAAATGGCAAGCGAAATTGGCAAGCGTTTACCAAATAGATGGTACTAATATTGCTTTCACATTTCTATACATTTTCTTTTGTAGCTAATATTACATCAGTATAATAATAATTTTGATCAGTTAACAACAAATCCATCAGGTTTTTGGCAATTTGGGAAAGAGAAAGCTAATCTGGGAACGGCTGCTTGTAAACATGGCTAGGAAAGCACTCATGGAACATACCATCTTCTGAAGCTGACTCTTTTGTTTCATCATTTTCTGCTGAACCCTTCTCTAAGTTTTCGAGCACAGATTCTTCGTGAACCAGCTCGTCCGTTTCTTTGTTCTTGGAAGTACCTTTCTCTGAGTTATCACTTTTTTGTTGTTGCTTTCTAATTCTTTTAGCCGTGTCTTCCTCAGCAACTAAAGAAGTTGTGATACTAACAAGTGGGAATATGGTAACCTTAGAGGCTTGATTCAAAATAGCAATGGAAACTCCTACAGCAGCTATTTCCACCGTACCTGAGCAATAACAACAACTAAGTCAAAGAAACAAGTTTGGTACAAACATTTCTTCAAGAAATTAGTAAACCTGAAACAAGATGTCATCTACAGGTTATAGAGAAATTCAACATTAATAGATGAGAGCAAAACATTACTATGTTATGAAAATTGGAAGAATTAGACTGTGGGAAACTTATATGGCTCGTTTAGTAAGGTGAATTGTACAACACAATGGACAGTATCAAGTGAGAAAAAGAAACTAAAAATTGAACTACCATGTTGTCCAGTCCTCATGAGTACTATGTATTCGAACATATCCATATAGGTGATGATTTTCTTTTACAAAAATTTTCAAAGGCAATAAAAGCAAGTATAATTTGTGCTCAAGGTTGAAAAAGTGATGATCCCTTCATAATAACTCAAACTATCCATATAGAGCATACAAATATATAAATAGGAACAATGACCTTCTACTCAATCTTTATCTGGCAAGTAATTATACTTTCTTATATCATTTACTCCAATGATACAATTCAAGACAGATTATTCAAGCAGATTTTTTCTTTAAATATAAGAATATTGACTAATTCATATCACTAAGGCACTAAAATACGCATCATCTTACTTATAAAATAGATCACTGCAACTAAAAATTTCATCTATTAGCATTTCAATAGCTCATTCAAAATATACGAAAGAACCTAGATACTTCTCCACTCTCCTCTTAGCACCTAAAGAGATGAAAGTTTCCATAAAATTGCAAAATAATATGACTAAAGTGAGCAAACAAGAAACCCACACAAAAACACAAGCAAAAATCATTTTTGAAGCAGGAAATAAATAAATAAAAGAGAAACTGAAGACGAAAAGACAGACTGAGAAAGGAGGACCCTTTTGTGGAGAAAAACGATGAAGGCGGATCGGCTATGGTAGTCTATTCTGGTCCACAAAATTGCAGCCACAAATTTTGTTTTTTCTAGATTTTAACTTCTACACTGCAACAAACTCCAACCCAACTTTCTTTTGCCTTCTTAATCATTTCAAATTGACAGGGTGAGAATTTGGTAAATCACAATTTTGATTCACATTAAGAATGACAAAATCAGCCAGAAATAGCTTTAGGAATGACCATAAATGGAAAAGCCCCAATTCTCTTGCAAATAATTCAAGAAATCCTCAAATCCTTACCTTACCTTACATAAATGGACCGAATTTGCCACACAACTCACGGACTGCTATCACAAGCTCACTCGATT
>CAIGRF010397053.1:8174-19237 GCA_903798235.1 Fraxinus ornus | reverse complement strand
GGAGGTGAGGGAGTTCGAATGGTAGTGGGTTCTGGTGGTCTAGGTGGTGGATGGTGGTCGATTGTTGAGGAAGAAGCGGCGATTCCATGGTTCTCTCACACACAGAGGTGGAAATAGATAAAAGGGCCGTTTTCCGCGTTTTTGTGTTTTGAAGGGTTTTGGCTTGAAAACGGTGAAAACGCCAAAAACCACGTTTTGTGTTTTTAGGCTAATTTTTTTTCTTGTTTTCAAAAACGGATTTTCGAAAATGGAAAAGAGAACGCGTTGTCGCTGTTTTGAAAAATCGAAAACAGAAAACGGCTTGAAAACGGTAAAGAGGCTCTTACTTTTTTAAAAAGGACTTCTTACCTAATTATTTTTAACTTTGATTAATAAAATAAGTATTTACTTCAAACTTATTTACTTATAAGTAAATTTACATGCTATTGATTTTGTTTTAGAATTTCTACTTCAGGTTTTTTTTGTTTTGTTTTTTGCTTGCTTTTCTTTCACAACTATAAAAGTAGACTATAAGTGAATACTGATGTACTTAAGTGGGGTTATTTGATTTTAATTTATTTTGAATTAGCGGTTATTTCATATCAAACTAACTATGCAATGTTACAAATTCATAAAATATTGTGATTCACTTGTTCCAATTAAAAATCCATTTAGCTCGCAAGCCCAATGCAAACGGGTCTCCACTTCCAATTAATCAACTGTACTCCAGATGATCTTCAAGCTCTTCGAATCATCTCCAATTATTCTTCAATTTCACCCATTTCACACTAATTTCATCAAAGTATATTTAAATTTGGCCACAGTTAACAGATATACACAAGATTAAGTAAATATCCACTCCATTAAACATAAATAAGTAAATAAGCCCAAAAGAAGTTCATAATAAGCACTAATCCCGCCCTCAAGCTTAAACAATTGTTTGCCCCAAGTAAGACTATCTATCATCATACAAGAAATCAAACATAAATATCAATGCATTGGATGACTTTGTCAAACTCTCATCAAGTATTGAACTTGTGTAATAATTCTTAAAAATTAATAAGTAATGCAAATAAAACTAATTCTTACTTATTTAGTTCTCAAATCAAGTGTATGTGTATAGTCAATTAAATCATCATAAATCTTTAAACATTTATTTTTCGATCGTCAATAGTCAAATATTTTCTTTATCTCTCGTGAATACACATTTCCAAATTTTTCATTTTCATTTTTTATTTTTTTGAGTCTCATACTCTGGGTTTTTCTTTTAAGGTTGACATCACAACACTCATCCCTTTCCCACTATGCTTTGATTGGGTTTCAACAATTGAAGTTACTACCTCAATAAGTAATGATTCTCCCAAAGTTCAAATGCCTCGACCTTCAAGCTTCATCTAGTATAATAATATTCACTATAAGTCTAAATCCATAATTAAGTATCCAAGGCTAGTCAAATAAAAACATTGTTTGTAGTTGTTTTGCCACCGCCTCAATACACTTTGATGTGTTGTTCTTTTCTTTTCTTTTGTTTGTCATTGTGTTTAGGATCTTCTTGTTGATTTTCTAAGGTAATTCTCACCCCCTACATTGTAGGTAGCCTTTTTTTCCTTGGTAATCTCATAAAGATTGGTAATGAAAAGGGTCGAATTACTTATGACTAACTTCACACAACATTTAGGTAACTTTTTTAGAAAAGTCTACATGTACAAAATCAAATACATAATTTTTTACTGCCTTTGGTGTGGCGTCAAAAAATCTGCCAAGTGATTGACTGCAAAATCTCACGAGATTTTCAATTCAAATCAAGATTAACCTTTTCTTGTATTCTAGAAAACCGGCTGAAGGAAAGTAAACCCTTTCTCCACCCTTTATCCAGCGACTCTCTCTCTCTCTCTCTCTACTCAGGATTTGCCACCGCTTGAAGAAAAGTCTTCAGCGACGATCTGCTCCGTCTGAAGATAAATCTCCGAAGACCTTTCGTCGGCGACGCGACCAAGTAAGTTTTTGTCATTTTTCGTGTTGTGAATCTGTAGAGTGAATTTGTAGAGTAAATCTTAGAAGCAATTTTTCTTATAAATCTGAAATGTGGAAGCTATTGAGGTTGAGTTTGCTGGATGGAGAGTGAAATAAGATTTGTGAGAGGTTGGTCGACCGAGATTGAAGAATTTGCAGTATTTTTGTGAGGGGTTTGTCCCGTCCTAATTGACCATCAATAATCTTGAAATGCAGTTTTTTTCCCTTAATTAGTTATGGAATGAGATGTAGGGGTTTCTAATAGATGAAGGGGTAATATTTTTGTGAATGAAATTTGCTTGACTTTATTCATCCTCTCATCCTGTCCATTTATTCATCCCGAAGTGGATTGCTGACTCCCAGTTAAAGAAATTTTTCAAGCATTCCTTGTGTTTCAGCACTTACAAGAAACAAATAAAATCTATTTAGGGAAGTGCCTTTCATCAGAACTAATTGACAGTGTTTTCAAGAAGCATGTACTAATGACGCTCCTGTAAATCGTGTATTAGTTCTTGAATGGATTCTAATTGACAATTTATTTTGTAAGATTGAAACCTAGAGAAAATGTTGAATGATTGTTTATAGTCATTTCATCCTGCTTCAATTTATTCATCATGTCTATTTATGGTGAAGGGGTAATGGTATTCATCCTGCTTGAATTTATGATGAATCAGGATTGTTGATGGCTGGGAAAAATAGAGGAATTTGTCATTCTTGCAGGGAGGTAGGACACATGATGCCGGAATGTCCAAAAAAGAGGAGATGCCCAAACTGTGGAGAGGGGTTTGTTAGATGGTTGGAGGTAGAAAAAAATTCCAAGAATCGGGGAAAGTTGTTCCATTCTTGTACCAACGACTGTAAGTTCTTCAAGTTTTGTAAAGTTTCGCCCGACGAAGAGTATCCATTGCAAGGTGAATCAAGTGGTACTACGAAAGGAAGTGAATCTGTCCACGATTTGTCCCGTATGTTGAAAGTGTGCGCAAAAATAACTGAGGAGAGGGACTTGGAGATATCTCTTAACATTACCATGCGCAAGGGAAAACGAGCTTCGGAAGATTTAATATTAATTATGTGTATTTGGATGATTGGGACTGCTTAGGTGTGTTGTTTGAAATCCCTGGGGTGTATGTTTCCTCTTTTCGTCAACATTTTGTATATTTTGACTGGATGTATTTTATTTTAGCAATTATGTTTCCTCTTTTTCATCAACCAGACTGGATGTTAGCAATTTCTAAGCAATTTTATTTGTAAGACTTTTCCTGTTAGCAATTTTATTTGACTACAAACATTCTGCATTTTGTAACCATAAATTGGAGCAGGTGAAGCAAAATTAAAGGTTCTTTTTTGGTCAGCAACTGAAATAAAAAATAAGTAAATTCGAGAACTTCCTGTCTTTCATAGATTCCATCTGCCTTCTAATTAAACAAGAACACAACTTCACATAGATTCCATCCGCCTTCTAATTATTTGAAACACAATCAACTACATTATGTGCATTCTCATAGTAATGTAGCCAAAAAGTGACGTTTGGCAAACCAAAACTTTCCAGATAGTAACCACAAAAGGTATTTTGATATCATTCATAAACAAACAACCACAAAATGTAGGAGAAAACAAAAAACTATCACTCCTATCTTGTTTGCCTGTTTTCGATCAAAACAATCCACATCAAGCATTTCCTTTGCCTGTTTCTCATCAAAAATCCCCTATGCTCTCCTGAGTGTCAACATGTTGGGAAGGGAAGGTGTTCGTCATGCAAACTTCCTACAAATGGACCGAATAACGTAAATTACAAAAAGCTCGACTACGAACTTAGCTATGTTGGTATATACAAATCTCTTGCTCAAATACCTGAACATTGATTGGAGGCGAAACATCGTCTTCCCGGTGTCTTTTTGATGTACTTGATTTGGTTCCCACCTGCAAAACATGGAAAAAAGACAATTACAAACAAGTTCGGTCCCACCTGCAATACATGCAAAACCTAAAATACCATCTTTATAATACCTTACGACAACTTCTTTATTTTTTCGAACTAGTCTCTAGATGTCCTTTTCGACGAAGTTTTTTAGGAGCCTCCTTACTCTTTGTGTATTTTGGGTCGAGTATGATTCCGCTAGCGCACTTTCCAGATTCAGCAATACATTTCAAGCCCAGATTTGCTGACGTCAACATCGATGCCTCTATTGTTTGGCATTCAATCCACTCCACAATCCCATGTGATCGAGATTCGTCATGTGCTACCACATCAGCTAACTTCGTAAAGGCATTGCACATTTGCTCATATCTAACTTGGTCAGGAGTACTAATCCAACCATCATAATTGATCGGCACCCTAGTGTATGGTCTGCTAATATCTTTCCTCCATCTACGTAATATGTACCTCTCGGGAATTAATTTAACCTGGTTTCGGATCAAAACTGTGATAACGTGCTTGCAAATAATTCCTCTGAACTCAAACAAGTGACAACTGCACTCCAACTCACATTCATCCTTATGCATGTGCACTTTAAACGTAGTTGTCCTCATATAGTCATTGACAATAATATCCTCACGTACGTCGTACGTAGTATGCATGTAAGAATCGTAAGCACGTAATACTTCACAATATACCTTTCCAGTAAACTGCTCTTGGAATTCTCTGAACTTCGCGATTGTGTAAACTTCTTGGAATTGTTTCTCCATTTCGTACTTCGTCGCACATGGGACCATTTGAGAAAATGATTTGAAGTCAGCTTGAAACTCTTTTTCAATTTTACTTCTCAATGCACGCTCATACTGCTCCACAAATTGCTTCAGGGACGTTTTGGAATGAACATATCCATCAAAAAATGCGTTAATACCCTCACTTCGTTGTGTGGTTGACATACCCGCCCAAAATGAAGTTCTCAAGTAGCATGGCACCCATCGACTTCTTTCATCGTATAGACCCATCAACCAAGCATGTTCCTGCAAATCATAATCTTCGAGCATCTTATGCCAACCTTGCTCAAACTCCTCACAACTTTGCACATCATACACCAACCAATGCACAACATGAAGAATAGAAGCTTTATGTTTATGCTCGCCGAATTTTTCAGGTAACTTTTTTAGAATATGCCACAAGCACCATCTATGCTTTGTGTTCGGGAACACGATTTCAATTGCATTTTGCATGGCACGATCTTGATCTGTAATTATTCCATTTGGTGCTTGGTCATGCATACATTGAAGCCACGTCCTGAATAGCCAAACAAAGGTCCTTGTATCCTCATTTGAGACCAAACCACATCCTAGAAGAGTTGACTGTCCATGATGGTTCACCCCAACAAATGGAGCGAATGGCATTTCGTACTTGTTAGTCAAGTACGTCGTGTCAAATGTAACTACATCACCGAATTCCTTACACGCTTGCCTGCACCTGTTATCTGCCCAAAATACGTTCCTCAGTCGAGCATCATCATCCAAGTCTATGCTAAAATAGAAGCCAGGACTAGTTGCTTGCATCTTCGAAAAATAAGCTTGTATTGCAGCAGCATCTCCTTCACCTAGCCTTAAACGCCGAGCTTTATCAATGAAATTCCTACAATCTTTCTCAATGCATGTAATCTTGTCATACCCACCGGCTTCAACTACGGCAGAGTTAAAACTTTTGTGCAGTGGTATACCAGCAATGTCATTTATTTCAAGCTGTCGTTTCACGCGTGCACTAATCTGGCGATTGCATCGATATAGCCTTGATTTCGATGGGCTTGTCCTATGATTGTGCTCCAAATGGACAGTGTTAATACGCCATGCACCTGTAAGTTCAGAACATGCTGTCAATCTTGCTTTACAGCCAGTTTGCATGGTTGGTTGAGGCTTCAGAATTGTATTTGTACCGATTGTTCGACTGCCTTCCCGACTACAAGTAAAAGTCACATAACGTACAACCCCGTCATCACCCTTCTTCGAATTCCTTTTTCGCACAGGAAAACCGATTTGGTAAGCGTAGTTCTTATAAAATTCGAAAACCTCATTTTCATCTTTAAACTTCATTCCAACGGCAGGCACAATAATTTCCATTTCTTCACCTACGCTTGTATCATTCGGATCGTCCTCTTCGGATGACAGAATTTGAAAATAACCTATGTTGATGAAAAATAGACAATAATCAATTTAAGTAAATCGATTATGGAAGTACTTTTCACAAGACTCATTGCCCAGTCTATGGACAATAACATGCCAATCATGCTAATGATACTAGGTTTACAATGCATAATTAAACAATTTTAATCACTTTTATATGAGTGAAAATAGTAAAAATATCGTATAGATAGACCTAAGGTTGCAATACTGCTAGAGCATAAACTGAAATTAAGCTGTCTTATTAAGATACCATTGGTCAGTATGTTAAAAAATTGGTTTGCGTTCCTATACAGATCTTTTGTCTCGATTTTTTTTTATTTGACACTTGAGAAATGAATGTTCCTTTAACCACAGTATGTACTAAATTAATTTTGTATGAATAAACAACTATTGACAACTGAACCCATCTCAAAATTGAGATAGTACTTTACGCATAAACAAAAAAATTGGGGAAAAATTAGATTTTCAAAAGGTAGGTGTCCACACCCATGCAAGGTGTCCTGGTGGGACGAGGTCACACAGTTTTGGGTATTAAAGAAACCCTGGTTGTCGACACCATAGTGTGAAACTTGGAAGCTCAATCATAAAACAAGCAGATTTTGAGTAGAAGTCGACACTTGGAAGTTCATACAAAAACAAGTAGACTGGGTAGAAGTCGACACCCTAGTGTGCAACTTGGAAGCTCATACAGAAACAACCAGAGTTCAAATTTAGATATGTAAAGTGAGATACAATCCTTAATCGATTACCCATGCCGTCGTCGGCATTGAGGTTGCCGGCCTAAGAGTTAATATTTTCGATTTCCTCGACGACTTCATTGTAAAATCGCTCATTTCCGAGGGCACAAGGTGGATATAACGTCGTTGGGTTCGGGTTCAAGCTCTTGTCCACGCCGACTTCGAAGTTGCCGGCATCATCGATTTGGTTTTGCGATGATTTCATTTTCCTTGTTCAAGGGTTCTTCTGCGCGAAATGGATGGTAAGTGAAAGGTGAAATGGGGAAAGAAAGGCTCTTTTTGTCTTTGTCCTTATTCTTTAATTAAAAGGTGAATCTTGATTTGAATTGAAAATCTCACGAGATTTTGCAGTCAATCACTTGGTAGATTTTTTTGACTTTACATCACAGGCTGTAAAAAATTATGTATTTGATTTTGTACATGTAGACTTTTCCACTTTTTTTTTTTTTATGTGAAACTACTAGTGCAATGCCTTTTATTTTATTGGAATAATTAATTAGGATCAAAATCCTAGTGTATGGTAACAACATAGGTTCCAATTGTTAGTAAAAAACACTCCTTATACTACTTTCGACAAGCACAGAATCAATACCTATCTAAATAGCTCCAACATCAGATTAACCATCCCCAAACTAATCCTTTCACTAGGTTAAGACGTTGTATACATAATATGATTTTTTATTTTGAAAATCTAACTTCATTCAAGCTATACTATCAATATAACCAGCCATAAAGTTTTAACAATCATAATGATTATTGTACTCAATATAATATGATTTCACATAAACAATTATCAAATTATCAAATAAATCGCATCACATATTCAGAAATTTATGAACCATAAATTATTGGGTTTTGTGACCCAATTTCGGTCCAAATTGGGTATAGAATTTCACGTTTTGGAGTATTGGGCTTGAAGATATCAAAATAGGTTCCAAGAAAGAAATAAGGAGGATTGACAATGGTGAATGATCACTCGACTCACGCTCGAGCGATAGAAGCAAAATTGGAGCAAAAAAGCCATTGCCTGAAGCTCGAGCGATGGGCCGCATAATTGTTTCCTTATTTTTCTGTTTTATACGATTTTTGACATGGTTTCCATAAATTAGACTTATTCTAGGGTTTGGACATGTCTTATATAAATAGTAGACTCTTTATTCAGTTTATTAGACTTTAAGTTGCTTAAATTGTATTTTCTCTCTATTAGTTGTCATTAATAAAGTATTCTTTCCTCTGCCAATTCATCTTCTTGTTTTGTTTTCTTTTAATCTTGTTTTTCTTTGTCAATCTGTACTTCATATCACACTATATCACCTCTTCAAATTCCTAACAAGTAGTATCAGAGCTAAGGTTTAGCAGTTCTGCAGAGTAAGGATTTGATTCGTTCGAGGTTTTTGATCGATGGCTTCCATGAAGTATGATATTCCAATATTGGATCACAGTACAAGATTTTCATTGTGGTAAGTAAAGATGATAGCTATATTGGTGCAGATGGATTTAGATGATGCTTTGTTGGGACTTGATAAGATACCCACAACTTGGACAACAGAGGATAAGCAACGAAAGGATCGTAAGACACTTTCGCAGATTCATCTTCATTTATCTAATAACATTCTTCAAGATGTCTTAAGGAGAAGACATTAGTTGCATTGTGGTTGAAACTACAGCAATTGTATATGACCAAAAGTCTGACCAGCAAATTGTATTTGAAGCACAGACTTTATTCTCATCGCATGGCAGAAAGCCAATCACTGAAAGATCATCTGGCCGTGTTTAAGGATATTGTCGCTGATTTGGAGACGTTAGTGGTAAAATATGATGAAGATGACCTGGCCTTAATCTTATTGTGCTCGCTGCCTAGTTCTTTTTTGTCGTTTAGGGACACAATTCTGTACAGTCGTGGTACACTCACCGTTGAAGAAGCAATGATGCTCTATTCTCAAAGGAGAAGTTAAGCATCTGGTTGTAGCTGGTTCCAGAGATGATGAAGCTCTTGTAGCTAAGTCAAGAGTGGATTTCAGCAATATGGTCTGCTTTTACTGTAAGAAGAAAGGACACATCAAGAGGGATTGCGAGAAGTTGTAGGGTAAGGGTAATTCAGCTGCAAATCGTGGAAGGCAATCAAAGACTTTAGGTAAAGCTGACATCGCAAAGAACTTTGTAAGTGAGCGATATCTTCGGACTATTTCTGACTTGGAATTCAAGTCTCACGAGGAGTGGGTTTTGGATACAACTTGTACGTTTCATATGAGTCCCAATCGGGATCTGTTTGAATCATATGAAATGGTGACACAAGGTGCTGTTGTCATGAGAAATAATGAATCTTGTCGGGTAGCTGGGTTTGGGAGAGTCAGATTGAAGTTGGTGGATGGAACAATTAGAATATTTAGCCGAGTTCAACATGTTCCATACTTGAAGAAGAACATCATCTTGCTGAGTACCCTGGATTCAAGAGGGTACACATTCTCTGGTACAGGTGGAGTCTTGAAGGTTCGAAAAGGTGTCTGTGTTTCGCTACAGTTTAACTTATTTTTTCCAGGTGGAGAAATTTTGGAGCTTCATTCATTGCACCGGGATTTGTGTCAAGGTGAAAATTGTTGGGTTTTTTAACCCAAATTCGGTCCAAATTGAGTCTAGGGCTTCACGTTTTGGAGTAGATGTCAAAATAGGGTCCAAGAAGGAAATACGGCGGATTGACGTCACGGACGATCGCTCGACTCACGCTCGAGTGAGAGGAGCAAATTGGAGCAGAGAAGCCGACGCCTGACTGTCGTTGGGCTGTCGGTCAGTCGCGTTCGAGCGACGGGCCGCATAATTGTTTCTTTATTTTTCGATTTTATGCGATTTTTTACCTAATTTTCATAATTTAGACTTATTTTAGGGTTTGGACATGTCTCCTATAAATAGTAAACTTTTTATTCAGTTTACTAGACTTTAAGTTGTTGAAATTGTATTTTCTCTCTATTGTTTGACATTAATGAAATATTCTTTCCTCTGTCAATTCATCTTCTTGTTTTGTTTTGTTTTGTTTTAATCTTTTTTTTCTTTGTGAGATCTATACTTCATATCGTGCCATATCACCTCCTCAAATTCCTAACATAAACAATTTCAAATAGTTTCAATTAGGCGGCAAGACTATTCGACTCATACAAACACATTAAGTAATAAAATATTTTTTTTATTTTTACAATATTCACACAAACAAACATTATCAAACTATCTGTCCACCCCCAAATTTAGTGTATTCCCAATGTATGTACAAAATGAACTTAAAAAGGTTTGCGATACTCGCCTTGTAATAAAATGCCTCAACAATAGCGTGTGGTCTTCCATATTTCTTTTCTTTTCTTTGTTTTATACAATATAACCATGATACGTGAAAAGAGAAAGAAATATTAAGTACCAATATATATAGGGGAGTTAAAATCCTATATTTGTTGGGAGGATGAGGGAAGATATGACATGATTGTGATACTAGGATGCTACCCTAAATAGTTAATTCCATAAAATAAAAACAGATTGACAATATCTAAATGTGCATAAGTTCTAATCTAGTCCTAACTCACTCCATACATGCAATTACTTAAAATATAATCAGGGGCGGACACAGACTTTAAAATTAGGGGGCACAATCGAACTTGCAAGAAAAAGTTGGTAGAAATTTTACAATAGAAAATTTACATCCAAAAAAATCATATCTTATGTAATTTTGCATCTGAAAATTCACATGGGATATGACTTTTTCGGATGTAAAATTTTGAAATTTTTGGATGTCAAATTCCATATAAAATTTTCTAATAAAATGATGAAAATTACATTGAGAAATTTATATTGCAAAAATAATAAATCTTAATGAAATAATTGATTTTTTTTTTTAAAAAAATGCTAGTTAGACGTCTTTCTTTAAAATCACGTTTAACGTATTTTTAACTATTTTCGATATCTGTTCGGACTATTCGATATACCCATAATGTAGTTCTCGAAATAAGTTTCGAGATGATATAAACAATTTGTAGATTCGATTAGCGTACGATCGTCGGAGATTTTTTAAAATTAGCATATTATCGAAATTCAAATTTATTATGATTTTACCCCTATTTGGTGGAGATTAAAATCAATTTTTTAGTAAATTTTGAAAAAAAGTTAAACAGTTATGGATTTCATGAAATATGTTATTAAAATTAATTGTTAACTTTGATTTAAATTAAAATTTAGATTTCAATCGAT
>CAIGRF010397042.1:0-15252 GCA_903798235.1 Fraxinus ornus | reverse complement strand
AAAATTGATTATCAGGATTTTGTAGCATGATGAATAATAGGTTCCCACTTCATTTTGTAACCAAATAACTCCATGGAAGAAGAAATTTTGTCCAACCCAAGAGAAAAAAACAAGGAGATGAAGGTTCTTGGAAGTGTAAAAAGGGAAGAAAAATTATAGAGTGGAGGAAGGAGGGGCCAAGTCCAATATGCAAAAAAGAAATCTTAAAAAGAAAATGATATCCAGCACCAACGGTGATAGAGAGGGAAAGGTACGTATACGTATATGGGTTGTGTATATATGCCTCCGGTTAAGGTAAAGCAATGAACACTGACAAGTTAATTGTTCCAATGGTCATTAAGCCCTGTTTGTCTCACATTATTTTTTTCATTCTCATTTTTTACTCATTTTTAACCACACATTCTTCAATAAAATAATATTTTCCATCACATCAATAACTTTTCCTTCTTTTTCAACCACATATTTCTCATCACATCACATCAAAAGAATGCATTTTCTCATTTTAATGTACATCAACCACACTCTAAATTTATATCTATATATCTTTAAAAAAATTTAAAATATCGAGTTTTGACCATTAAATTTTGAAAAATATTGGACATTACCTGTTGGTGATGTAACTGACGACATTCACACGTGGCGCCTTGTCACGCTGTTTAACTTTGAAGTAGTCGAAATTTTAACACTAAATTTTAGAAAAACGTCTTCAATTGCTTACTAAAATTTGAAATATGTTTTCTAATGCTCATTGAACTTTAAGGTAATCGAATTTTGGCTACCGAACTTTGAGATAATTGAATTTTTGCCACTAAACTTTGAGATGGTCAAGTTTTTGCCACACAAATATGAAAAACGTCTTATATGGCTCACAATAAATTTGGATTTATTTAAACTTTATTGTTAAAACTTTAATTAAAAATTGAATTTAATTTTATTTGACAACAAATTTATTGTGTTTTTTGTCGTAAAATTCAAATATTATGATGAAATAGCTTAAAATTTTACAAAAATAAAATAAATTTAAATTTAACTATTGTGTAATTGAATAAACATTCCTCGTGGGATAGACAATTCTAGTAAAGTTATGCAAAATAAGTGACTACTAATTGTATTGAAACACGCAATATATTAATTATTAAAATTAAATTAAACCTGAATTTGACCATTATTTAAAAACAAAAAATGAGTTTTAAATAATGATTTTTTAGAGATTCGTGGTTAAAAAATCGGAAAAAATTTTGAGTTTCTGTAAAATATTTTATTGTATAAATGTGTGGTTAAAAATGAGTATGAGAAGTAAAAAATTTTATTTTAAAGGGAGATAAACAGAGGTTTAATTAAATCCAAATTTATAGTGAGCAATAGAAGACATTTTTCAAAATTTAATGGTCAAAGTTCAATTATCTCAAAGTTCAGTAACCAAAATTCGACAATCTCAAAGTTCAATGAGCAATGGAAAATATTTTTCAAAATTTAGTTATCAAAATTCAACCATCAAAGTTCAATGGTGTGACGGGGCGCGACACGTGCATTCCGTCAATCACATCACCAATTTCGCTAAAGGTTTGAGACGGAAGTTATGCCAGTGAATAACGTACAATGTTTTTCAAAATTTAGTGGTAAAAAATCAACATTTTAAACTTCGGTGAGTAATCGAAGACATAGACATAAATTCATTGATCATTGGAACAATTAACTCGAACATTGATATAGTACCGATACTATGACTAATGATATCTAATATCAATGATGTTGAACACTAGTTTATGCATCAGCATATAAGTTCTATGAAATGGAATATAAATTTTTGTATTTAATTGAATTTATAATTTAATGTCACTAAAATTGTCATTTAGATTGGCATTAAATATCAGTAATGCTAAATATTATTATTCAGAAAGAATAATGAGATCTAGTTAAAAATGCTGAGTAAGGAGTACATGATTTTTTTTTTATATATTTATTTTTTTAATAAATATGCATTATATATACATGCACTTTAATTTAGCGTTTGGTGTAATTAAAACTTGAATTATATTTATTCAGAATGCTTATCTTACTTTAATCAATCGAGTAAATTTAAATATTTTATGGGTATATTTGATTCATCGCGTCACACATAGAAGAGTTAATTCAATTTTATGTGGAGTTTGGTGTATTGAAGACCTGGATTAAATTTGTTCAGGATGCTTATCTTCGTTTAGTTAATCGGATAAAATCAAGATGCTTTATGAATTATGAACTAGTTAAATTGAAATAAATATATATTAATTTATAAGTGCATTTCACTTGTAAGTAACACAATTACCTATAAGTTAAAAAAAAAAAAAAAAATTGAAAAATTATTTTTAAGTAATTTAGAGTCTGTTTGACAATCATTATTGTAGGAAAAAACGAATTTTGAATAGTGATTTTTAAGAGAATATGTGGTTAAAAAATAAGGAAAATTATTTTGGTATACGCGTAAAGTATTTTATTGTGTGAATATGTGGTTAAAAATGATCATATATCAAACTATAAAATAAATTAATTGTTGTCAAACAGACACTTACTTATAAGTAAAAAATTATTTAAAAATTAAAATATGACTATTACAAATTACTTATACATTTTTCTAATACAGCATAATGTAGATAGACAAACTGACCCCTAATCTAATATCGTGTACAGAACGCACACTTTACTTATAATACACATAAAAATCAAACATTCATTTTCATTATTCTACTCATTTTCTACCAAACATTCTTCAATAAAATAATATTTTTCATTACATTAATAATTTTTCCTTTTTTTTCAACCATACATTCTCCATCAATCTATTATTTTAGAATACATTATTCTAAAATAATGTGGTTCAAACACACCCTTAGAAATAATTCCCTTCTAAAAGCATCGAGAAGGTGAGCAAGTCACTCTCTTGTTAGCTAAAAAGCTCTGTGTAGATTTATTTTGACTTAATCAAATGATTTCATATTTTTCATTATATTATTGTTTAAAGTACTTAATTCAGATCAAGTTGATTGAGTACATATATTCAAAGGTAATACGCTTTATTATTTTCTTGATTAGAGAAAGTACAGGTCGTAGGAAGAAAAGTTTCTTGAAATCTACATTTTAAAGAACCCTAAACAATATAGCATCTAAATTCTCTCTTACTCTATAGTCATTTGTAAGAAAAATTTATTATTTATATATCCGGAATCATATTCAATTCAAATGTTGGTTTGTTTGTATTAATTCGTAGCTTAAATAGTTTATTTGTACTTGAAAATTTCCGACAATTTCAATATTAACGTATAAATTTTCAAGTAGAGAAGCGTCTAGGTAACTCTTCAACCATCTGAATTCAATGAGTTTAAAAAAAAAAGGGGGGGGTTTAGATCAGCATCTCGTCTTATCTAATTCAAGATTTAGTGCATAATAAATTGAGTAAAAAAAATTTAAGAGTTTATGATTTATAATTGCTTTATTAATTCATTGACTTTATAAAGTCTATATTCAATTATCCATTGACTTTATATAGAAAATCGAAACGGTTGCCAGTTTATATTTGTCGGCTGTTTTAGTTTATATTGTGATTATTCGTGTAATTATCATTAAGTTCCAAAGTCCTTTGACAAGAAAATAAAAATCCATTTTTTTTTTAGAAATGATGTCACACTAACCTAATCGATTCGTAATATTCATGATAAAAAATGGTAATTCTTCCTGGCTCATGACATGATTTCCTAGGAAATTCGAACGTCCGTGTCAAAATTTTGCATTATAAATAGTTACGAAAACATCAGCCGTCATCCTTAATTTTTACACGTTTTGCTCTTTTGGTCTCAACTTATTATTTTTAGCCCCTGGTGGACGTAATGATTGATTCCATTCAAGAAAGTCGCCAAATTGTCGTGTGCACTTCATTTGATGAAACAAGTGGATGGCTTTCACTAAATCATCGTTATTTTAGAAAATATACGCATACTTAAGGGAGAATGATTGACTTTTACTTCATCGTTATTACTATCAACTATTGAATATCTTAGTTGACAAAGTAATACAATAACCAAAAACTTAGAAAAGTAGAATGCAATAAAATGAGCTTAACTTCCTTCCCGCGAGATGTCCTTCCATTATCTCAGTATAAGACTTAGGCCTTCCAGAGCCTTTTTCATTTTGATAGCAAGCATTAGAGGTCAAGATCTACTGATGAGAACCATGATACGAGAGCTAGCAAGGACAAGGACCTGTTGATCGTGGAGTAAGGATCAATGACTCTATCACGCGTAAAGAAGGTCAAATAAGTCATGAGATTACTTGTTCAAGTTATGGTGGATGAAACATTGATTGCAACAAACAAAAGTACAAGTTTCATTGGGCATGGAAAAATGAACAAGATGGATCAACTTGGTTCAAGCAAGGGACAATGAAACTATGAAGGTTTACTACGCAACTGCATAGTATTTCAAGGCATGTGACCGCATGCATCCATACCGTGACCAAAGTGAGGGCTATGGATTGGCTTATGCAATCGCAAGCAATAAACCTATGCAACGGCATAGTACAAAATTGGGACGCATTTTTTAAACTTCACATATACTTTAGTTAAAACTCTTTTTATAGTATCTTTTTGATATCTTTTAGGTATAATTCCGTTTTTAGCTGGGTTTTATGAATTTCATATAAATAGTATTATTCTTTTCATTGTAAAAACACACAATTTGAAATATATTATTGCAAGGCATGTTGATTTCTACTCGTTCTTGTGGCGTTCAACAATTTAAGTAAGGTTCATAAGTTTTGCGATCACGGGGTCAATATATTGTTGGCGATTGTCTTGGTTCTTTCGTTTAATAATTTATTGGGTCAAACTTTTCAAACGTTGATTCTTGATTTTTGGATTTGATCTAATCCGCCATGGGTTTCGTAGCTTCAATTGCTACATGGGTTCGCATCAGTTGGTATAAGATCTTAGACTCCAAAACGCAAGGTTATATCATTTAATTCCTTATTTGTTTTTGTTTGAGTCTTCATCTTCGTTCTTCGTGTTCTTCATCTTTTAAGTCATTCAATCCAATTAAAAGATACCAAAAAAATTCAAAAGTTGTTTGTTCGCTAAATTAGTGCCCAAATCCATTCATTTTTTATTTTTTGGGCTCTTTGTTGAATTATTGCGCATTTAGTAATAAAAAATCGAAATTTATAAAAAAATAAAAAAATAAAAAAAAAAAGGTGTGTCCAACCCAAATTCAAGAAACGCTTTCTTGAATTTATCCTTGACGTTTCTTTTTAAAGTTTAAATTCCTACTTTCTTGAATCATTATAGATCACTTTCCTTACTCAATTTTTTGTTTGAACTCCACAAGAGTTGAGGTTTTTTTGAGATCGAATTAATTCTTTAAAACACTTGTAATGAAGCATTGAGTGGAAAAAGGTAGAGTAATGAGAATAATAGGGAAAAATTAAATTGAGTGACACACGAGTGTACACACGTGAGACATATATTATTCTAGATTTAGGATATTTGATAGAGACGATTATACTTCAAGCCGGAAGAATAGTCAAGTCATTACGACGAAGGAGATGATACGACAATTTGAAAGGTTGTTTGGTGATATAGGAGATAGAATGGTTACACGAGGTGTGAATGGAGAGGCAAGACACATTGCTTGCTAATTTGTATAGGGAACAACTTAGAGAAATTCTTAACACAAGGAGGCAAGGTAAGCAGGATCCTAGAGCGAATATTGGTTGTGAAAATGAAGTGGGTAGTGGAATTAATGATGATGCATTAGTGGCGACTGAAATAGGAAGGATGAGGAATAGAAGAGATAGACATGAGAGGAGGGCTAGAGATTATGTAGGAGATGGAGTTGATAGAAATATGGGTAATATTAAAATGACTATTCCTTCATTCAAAGGAATGAGCAATCTGAAATCATATTTGGAGTGGAAGAAAAATATAGATCTTATATTTGATTACCATAACTACTTGGAGGAAAAAAAAAAGATGTTGTCGTTGAGTTTGCTGATTATGCTATCATTTGGTGGGATCAAATAGAAACATCTAGAAAGAGGAATCATGAGAGGCCTATTGAAACATGGAGAGAATTGAATATCATGATGAAGAGGTTCATTCTTAATCATTACTATATGGATCTTTATCAAAATTACAAAGTTTGTTATCAAAGATTTAGAAGTGTGGAAGATTATCACAAGGAAATAGAGATTGCCATGATTAGACCGAATCTTGAGGAAGATCGGGATGCCACCATAAATCGATTTTTAAATTGCTTGAATAGGGAGACAGCTAATATTGTAGAACTACAACATTATGTGGAGTTGGAAGACGTGTTAAATGTAGCTACGAAGGTGGAGAGACAATTGAAGAGGAAGGGAGCGGTTAGATACCCATCTGGTTCTTCGAGTTCTAACTCTCCTTGGAAATCGAAGTGGAATAACAATAGAGATGATGGGATTGTTTCAAATAGTAGAACTGAGCTATCAAATGGAAGAGATGAAGTTACTAACAAAGCTACACACAAGGCGGATCCCCAACCCCTGAGGAATTGGAATATCAAATGCTTTGGGTGTTTAGCGTTGGGACACATTGCTTCTCAATATCCAAACAAAAAGGCGATGATCTTGTGAGAGAATGGAGAAGTGGTGAGTGAGAGTGAGGGTGATTATGATAACATGTTGGATTAGAGGATGCTAGTGATGGCGAGAAAGTTATGTAGTGGAAGAGTTGTTGATTATATGACGAGCTCTTAGTACTCAAATCAAAGTGGGTGACTTGGAGCAACAAAGAGATAACATATTTCATAGGATATGCCACGTCAACAACAAGGTATGTAGTATGATTATTGATGGGGGTAGTTGTACCAATGTGGCTTACACTTGTTCAGAAATTGGAATTAACTATGTTAAAACATCCTAAGCCTTACAAATTGCAATGGTTGAATGAATGTGAGTGTTGGTGAATTTCTCAATTGAAAAGTATGATGATGAAGTGATGTGTGATGTAGTTCATATGTTTGTTGGACATATTTTGTTGGGTGGTCATTGCAATATGATAGTGAGGTGATGCATGATAGGTACAAAAATAGGTAAAACTTTATTAAAGATGGGAAATACATTACTCATGTACTGTTAGCACCAACACAAGTTTATGAAGATCAAGTCAAGTTGAAAAGTAAAGAAAAAATTGAGAGAAAAGAAGAGTGAGATTGAGCCACAAGAGAGTAGAAAAAGAGCCTCATAAGATAAGAAAATAGTCGAAAGTAAATTTCTTTACAAAAATGAGTGAGTTGAAAAGGGTAGTAGTTGAGAACCAACATATGATCTTGTTGGTTTATAAGAAATTACTCTTCAATTTTGAGGAATCCAAAACACCCCTTCCTAGTTTGGCTACTTCTTTGTTGCAGGAATTCGAAAACGTGTTTCCGAAAAACATGCCTAGTGGGTTATCACTCATTCAAGGCATTGAGCATCATATTGACTTCACACATTTAGCTGTCATTCCAAAAAGGCCGACTTTTCAGAGAATCTTGAGGAGACCAATGAACTTCAAAGGCAAGTAGAAAAATCGATGAGCAGAGGATATATGAGGAAAGCATGAGTCCATCTGCAGTGTCGTGCTACTTGTGCAGAAGAAATATGAGACTTGGAAGATGTACGTAGACTGTAGGTCTATCAATAATATAACGGTAAAATATCGTCACCATATACCTAAGTTAGATGATATGTTGAATGAATTACACGGATCATACATGTTTAGTAAAATAAATCTTAAAAGATGATATCATCAAATTAGAATGAGAGATGGGGATGAGTGGAAAACTGTTTTTAAGACTAAGTATGGTTTATATGTGTGGTTAGTCATGCCATTTAGATTTACTAATGCACCTAGCACGTTTATGACATTAATGAATCATGTCTTGTGTGCATTTACAAGTAAATTCGTAGATTTGAATGAGCAGATACTACATTTAAAATGTATGCTTGCAGTCTTAAGACAAAAACAATTTTATACTAACTTTAAAAAGTGTACATTTTGCATGGAAAACTTGTTTTTCTAGGTTATGTTGTTAATGCAAAGGGTATTAAAGTAGATGAGGAGAAAATCAAAACCATCAAGGAGTGGCCAACACCTAAAAGCATAATCGATGTAACAAGATTTTATGGTTTAGCTAACTTTTATAGGCATTTTGTTAAAAATTTTAGCACACTTGTTACACCATTCACGGAAATTGTAAAGAAAAGTGTGGGATTTCATTAAGGCATTGAAGAAGAACATGTTTTTAATAATATTAAGGATAGGTTGGGCATCGCACTGATTTTATCATTACCTAAACTTAACAATACTTTTGAGATTGAATGTAATGACTCGGGAATTGGTATTGAAGTTGTCTTAATGCAGGAATGAAGGTCAATAGCTTACTTTAATGAAAATATAAGTGGAGTAACTCTCAACTATCCTACATATGATAAGGAATAGTATGCACTTGCTCAAATTTTGGAGAAATGGAAGCACTACCTATTGCTAAAAGAGTTTGTAATTTACACCGATCATGAGTCCTTAAAGCATTTAAAGGGTCAAGATAAACTAAATAAGAGGCATATAAGGTTGATGGAGTTCATCGAGACATTTTCATGTGTTATTCGGTACAAATAAGGTAAGAAAAATATGGTAGCGGATGCATTGTCAAGGATATATGTACTTCTAACTTCTTTAGGTGCCAAATTTCTAGGATTTAAATATGTTAAGGACATCTATACTAATGATCCGGACTTTTCTAATATATACGAATCATGTGACAAAGGTGATATGGATAGATTCTTTAGGCATGATGGATATTTATTTCGGGTGTTCAATGAGAGAATTATTAGTACGTAAAGCACACAGTGTAGGTTTAATGGGTCACTTTGGATTAAAAGACCCTGTATATGTTAAAGGAACACTTCTATTGGCCTAAGATGAAAGTTGATGTTAATCGACAGGGCCGGACCTGAGGACAGGCCCAAGAGGTCTCAGCCTCAGGCCCAACTTTTTTAGGGGCCTATTTTTTATATATATAACATAAGCCTTCACTTCAGCCTTCTATTCCACCCATTCACTGACCTCCAACAAAATACACACAGAGAGAGAAAATCGTGAGGCCATGTCGCCATGACTGCTGCATGCACTCCGTCTCCAACCTGCACTCAACGGTCTCAACCAATTCCAATTTCCACGTAAATTTCTATTCTGAGTTTGTATATCTAGCATTGATTTTCAGACGATTTTTATGATCTATTTTTACTTCTGGGTTTTCCAAACGGGCAGTAAGCTAGGCTAGTTCTTATTTATAAACTTTTGTGGGTTTTACTTATTTTTCAAATTTGATTTTTGTAATTTGCTTATTTTGGTTATCTCCAGCATGCTTTCTCTTACAATGCCATTGTCTTTTCCACATTATTTCAAATAAGAAAGAAAATTGATATGTATTTTGTTCTTTTACAACATTCATGATTTGAGTTTCACTTATTTTGTCCAAGAACCCTTATTTTCCACTATATCTCTATTTTCAATTTTCTTCCTTAATTGTCAAATTACATTCTTTTTTCAATTTTTTGATGTACAAATAGGAGGGTCGATGTATCAGTATCAAGAAGGAAAATGTTATCAGAACAATCCCAATGTCCAACCATCAATCCAATAAATGATTGATGGCCCTCTGTCGATATGTAATATGATTTCTATGTATATATTTAAATGTGGTCTTTTCCTCATTGAAGTAAGTATACAAAATATCAAATTGATTTACAGATAGTGTGTTTCTAGGTTAGCATCAGTTCTTCTCTTTTTACATCAAACATTTCTCAGATGAATTGGGTTGAATAGGGGTGTTTTATTGAATTTTTTTTTATTAATGGTGATAAGCTTGGCTTGGTTAAGCAGATCGTATTTTTACTCTATTTTGCTATAGATTTGAGGGTCATCTATGTTCATTTCTCGATTATTTGCTCAATTCCTACTCCAGTTACTAGTCCAAAGTTCAATTACTAGAAATTTCAATGCATTTAGGTGTTGTTAGGACTTAGGAGCACATATGGAATGCCAAATTGGATAGTGAAGAACCAACTATATGAATCATAGTGTAAATTAACTATATTTGTTATTTGTTACCTTACTTTTTTCACCTTTCAGTAACTACTAGCTGTTGAGTGATTTGAGTCAAATACCATGGCTCATAAATATGCATTTAGAGCTCAAAAAAAGAAGAAAAGAGAAAGAGTAGAGGCAGTAATTCAAAGCTAGACTGGAGATATTGATAAGTATTTTTAATAACAAGAAA
Source organism: Fraxinus ornus (assembly GCA_903798235.1). Classification (NCBI taxonomy): domain Eukaryota; kingdom Viridiplantae; phylum Streptophyta; class Magnoliopsida; order Lamiales; family Oleaceae; genus Fraxinus; species Fraxinus ornus. The sequence continues at coordinate 4,924 of CAIGRF010397042.1, read as the reverse complement.
AGAAAGGAGAATGAAGGAACGTCAGGAAATTTAGTAATTGAGAAACAACATAATCAGAATGATAATGATAATGTGGATAGACGGAAAAAGAACGAAGAAATGATTGAACCTGACAATGTGGATGAATCAAAGCAGAATGATGAAAATAATGTTCAACATGAAGATTTAAATCAATATAATTGCTTTTCTTTGAATTTTGAGGATCCTTTAAATTGGAAGGACGTTCACATTGATCAAAAGACAAGGGACTTTTTAGTTGAAATGGGTCCAAAAAGATTTGATGATATCTTGTTTCCCAAAGATAATCAAGGTAGACATTTTGAATTATCACAATATAAGCGACAACTTGCACATGGGCGGACAAGTGATAGAAGATGTGTATTCGATTTCTTTAGACATGATCTTTTGTTTTTGCTGTAAGTTTAACGAAAAAAATTATGAAAAATATTGGTCAATTGGGTAATGACGGATACAAAGATTGGCATAATGTGCATCGGCGTCTTACAAATCATGAAGTGGCTAAGGAGCATATAAGCTGCATGACTAGTTGGATGGAACTGGAAAATAGGCTTCAAACAAACCATATAATTGATGAAAGCATACAATTGTCCATCAACAAAGAAAGAGAGCATTGGAAACAAGTGTTAACGAGGATAATTGCTATTGTGAAAAGACTCGCTAAAAATACTTTGACATTTCGAGGAGATTGTGGGCAACTTAATGTTGAGAACAATGGACTTTTTTGGCAAATGATAGAAATGGTCACTGAGTTTGTTCCAATAATGAAAGAACACATTCGGCATGCTCAAGTACGTGTGACTCAGTATACATATCTTGGTCCTAAGATTCAAAGTGAATTGATACAAACTTTGACAGGTGAGGTGACAAGTGCAATTGTTTAAAAAGTGAAACATGCAAAATATTTTTCTTTCATATTTGATTGTATTCTAGATGTGAGTCATGAGGAGCAAATTTCTCTAGTAATATGATGAGTGGACGATTTAATAGACTCCTCGATGATACAAGAATATTGGATTGAATTTTTTAGGGTGGATGATATATCAGGACTTGGACTTTTCACTGAGCTTAAAAATGTGTTAAGGAATCATGAGCTTGGTATTGATAATAGAAGAGTTCAAGGGTATGACAATGGAGCTAACATGAGCGGGAGACATAGAGGTGTACAAAAAAGGTTATTTAAAATAAATCCTAGAGCTTTCTATACTCCATGTGGTTTTCATAGCCTTAATCTAGCATTATGTGTTATGGCAAATTGTTGTTCTAAAGCTATGTCCTTCTTTGGAGTGATACAACGCATCTACACAGTGTTCTCTTTTTCTCCCAAACGATGGAGAATCTTCGAAGATAAGGTTAAAGGTCTAACACTTAAGCAATTGTCACAAACACGCTGGGAATGTCATGTGGAAAGTGTCAAGCCTATAAAAGAGCAACGTATATTAATAAGAGACGCTCTACTTGACTTGGCAAACATTGTTGAAGATTCTAAAATGAAGGGTGAAGCTGAGTCCTTAGCAACATATGAACTTGAGAATTTTGAGTTCTTGCTTGGCATGGTCATTTGGTATAAGTTGTTGCATGCTATCAATACTACGAGTAAATTTTTTCAAGCAGAAAACATAGATATTGATGAAGCCATCAAACATTTAGAAGCCCTTATTTTGTTTCACGAAAATTATAGAGAATCTAGATTTGCTAGTGCCATGGATGAAGCTAAACAAATGGCAAGTGAAATGGGAATTGAAGCTGTTTTTCCAGAGAAACGTAGCATTCAAAGAAAGATGCATTTTGTTGAAAGTGGCAGTCAAGAGGTAACACAATCAGTTGAAGAATCTTTTAGAGTTGATTATTTTCTCTTTATAATTGATCAAGTTCGATCTTCACTTCAAACTCGCTTTGAACAATTTAAACATTATGAAGAGACATTTGGGTTTTTGTTTAATTTGAAGAGATTAAAGAGTATGCATGTTGACAGTTTGTTGAAATCTTGTAAGAATCTTGAACAGTATTTGAACCATAATGGACATTTAGACATTAATGGTGATGACTTATGTACAGAGTTGATAGTTTTGAAGTGGTATTTACTTAGAGAAACAAAAAGAGCTATTGATGTGCTAAATTACTTGAAGAAAATGAATGATTGTTTTCCAAATGTTTGCATTTCTTACAAGATTTTGACCACTATACCAATTGCAGTTGTATCAGCAGAAAGAAATTTCTCCAAGTTGAAATTGATCAAAACTTATCTCTGATCAACTATGTCAAAGCAAAAATTGAATGGATTGACCATGTTATCCATTGAAAAAGAAATGGTTGAACAACTAGACTATAGAAAATTGATTGATATTTTTGCTTCCAAAACTGCAAAACGAGTTATATTTAAGTGATCGTTTAGAACATTTTCGTATTGTTATTTGATTGCAACATAAATAATTTGAATATTTTATTTTTATTTGTTGATTTATTGTTAAATGTAAGTTAACAAATTTAGTTATGTAAGACTCTTAGAAATGAAAAAATGGATTGTCTGCTATGACTTAAAAGCCCAATTATGAAGTTCGCCATTACTCGTTCCTAGTGAGTCATGGGTTGATATGTCTATGGACTTTGTGTTGAGTTTACCTAAAACTAAGAAAGGAAGAGATTCCATATTTGTTGTGGTAGACAAATTTAGCAAGATAGCGCATTTCATTCCATGTTATAAAACTGATTATGCCACCAATATTACGGATTTATTCTTTAAGGAAGTAGTGTGCTTACATGGGGTATCTAGGAGTATTGTATCAGATAGGGATATTAAGTTTCTTAGTCATTTTTGGAAAGTTTTATGGAGTAAGTTAGTAACTAAGCTAGTATTATCTACAACTTGTCATCCACAAATGGATGGGCAAACCGAGATTCTTAATAGAACTATGATACAACTATTGCGCACTATAATCAATAAGAACTTGAGGAGTTGGGAGGATTGATTGCCATTCATGGAATTTGCATGTAATACGGCTACACATTCTACTACTTTTTATACTCCGTTTGAAATTATTTATGGTTTTAATCCACTAACACCTTTTGATTTAATTCATTTACCTGTGGATGAAAGAGGTAGTTTAGATGGAGAGAAGAAGACCGAGTTGGTAAGATCCCTCCATGAGAAGGTACGGCGTTTGATTGAGAAGAAAAATGAGCATTATACTTCCCAAACAAATAAATGACGAAATTGTTTTACATTTGAACCATGAGATTAGGTTTAGGTGCATATGAGAAATGAACTCTTTCCGGCTCAAATGAAGTCAAAGTTGCAACTGTGAGAAAATGGATAGTTCCAAGTGGCTAAAAAGATTAATGACAATGCCTATAAATTGGAACTTCTATGTGAGTACAACATTTCTGCTATTTTCAATATTTCTGATAGTTCATTGTTTGATGTAGGTGGAGATTTGAGGACAAATCTGTTTTAAGAGGGAAAGAATGATGAGAACCACGGTACGTGAGCTAGTAAGAACAATGACCCATTGATCGTGGAGGAAGAATCAATGACTAGGTCACGAGCAAAAAATGTCAAAGAAGCCATGTGACTACTTGTTCTAGCTACGGTGGATGAAATATCAATTGTAACAAGCAAATTGATAAGTTTCATATTGGGTATGGAAGAAGGAACAAGATGAATCAACTTGGTTCAAATAAGGGACAATGGAGCTGCGAAAGTTAACTATGCGACCACATAGTATTCCAAGGCATGCGGCTGCATGTATCCATACCGCGCCAAAGTGAGGGCAGAAGACTAGCCTATGCGATCGCATGCAATAAACTTATGCGGACGCATAGTGCAAAACTAGGACGTGTTTTTTCAAATTTGGCATAGACTTATATTTTAATTAAAACTTTTTTATGGTAACTTTTTTTATATCTTTTAGGTATTATTCCGTTTTTAACTAGGTTTTATGGATTTCATATAAATAGGATTATTCTTTTCATTGTAAAAACACACAATTTGAGAAATACTATAGCAAGACATATTGTTTTCTACTCGTTTTTCATTGAATTATTTCCAAAACTTATCAAGAATTAAATTCTTATGGCGTTCAACAATTTAAACATTGATTCTTTCAATTACTACGTGGGTTTGCATCATCTACCGACTCATAAAATGTCGTGTGAATGAGCTACTCTACAATAGCAACAAGGCTTGTAGAAGCTAGGAAATAATGTGATATTTTGGATTGGGTGAAATTGTAATATCTTCACTATAGCGTGCACAAGTTTGTTACTTCACTTAATCAATATCGTATTACATACTAATGTTTATTACTACACCGGCATAAGATCCAAATGCTTTTCCACATTGTTACACATGCTTTGTTATAGATAAACTGGACAAGTTCCATGATTACAACCAACAAAACTAAAGTTGAAAAACATCATGGTTGAAGGCAATATTATCAAAAAGAGTAGTTATGGACCCTGTAAACCATCTCCATGGGGGTGTGAAGGGAGAGCCCTAAATTGTTAGAAAAAACCCACAACCCTTTAGGGTTATCATGCACTTGGAAGTAGAAGAAAAAAAATGAATAAATATAGTGATAATTTAATTCTTTGTAAGAATGCTCCAAAAGTCACATACACGATATTTATTCATTGTGTAAATTTCTTTTAAGTAATGTACTTTTGAATGGTAAATATTAACCAATCAATCTGAATTAACGAACGAAAAAGTGGATTAAAATAAGAATTTTATAAATTATCTTAAAGACATTTATTCCAAATCCAAGACATTATTATATATTTTTGTCACAAATTTGTTCTAGAAGCATATATTTTAAATAAAATCATTAATTCTTTTACTTTGTGCATGATTTTCTTACATTAGGTTAAATTCACCCATGGCCGTCCGACTATATATTTAGTGTCA
>CAIGRF010396990.1:0-16194 GCA_903798235.1 Fraxinus ornus | reverse complement strand
TTAAATGATGAAGAACGTGGAGCCCATATTAAAACCAAGTGAAGGAAGCATTTTCTCCTAACTAAAATCATTCCCAAGTGCTTTCTGCTTCCTTGTTAGTCATTTGTGTTGGCCACGAGCCTAATAATGCTGGCCGGCACAGCCCACATTCCTTAATGTGCCAGTTCATGGCACATTGAAATTGGGCGACACCTGTGTGGAAAGGGTGTCAGCTGTGGTGGGCCAGCTCAGTTTACGCATGTAAATAGGTTGGTTGGCTATGATGCACCGACATTGACATGTGTTTCTGAGACGATATGTGTCGAATACGTCGACACGTGATTTTTCAATAAAGTACCGACAAAATACATCGTCGACGCGTTGATTAAATTTTTTAAAATTCTTCATTTATATATAGTATAAATTTTCTTTTATACTGGTTATTTACTTCTTTTTTTTGTTGAAATATTTTAAATGAGTAACTATTTGTTATTAACTAATAACTTCGAATTAAAATATATAATATTTTTAATAAAAAAAATGTTTATGATAGAGTGTTCGAGGAGTGTCAGTATCGACACGTGTCGGACACGGACACGCTACCTTAGTTGAAGTGTCTGTGCTACAGAGTTTGTTGTGCAACTATGATGAGCTGCTCAAGCTGTGCAGTAGGTCATTAAGGTTCAGAAAATTTAAATTAGCCTAAATAATACTTGAACTCACTCATTTATTTTAGGAACTGAGCTTGAATGAGCTTTACTTGAGATAAATGAGGTGGTTGAGCAGCATGATTCATTCACTTGTTCTGATGCTTATAGACTTCGTGAGAGAATTGAAGTTGAGTTCTAATAGGTTATTAGCATCCAAATGTATTTAGATCTCGGATTATTGTGATTCCTGGTACAATTTAATTTAGTTTTGGACTAAGATCCTCAAACTCAGAAGGATAGTTATCAGATGTGGATCTAGTTGTCAAATCATCCAAGTGAGTTGTACATCTTGACTCTTCAGTATTGATTTTATCTATTTGTGTTTTTGCTGGTCCTTTGATGTGTTTGGACTTAGGTTACTAGTTAGTGAGAAATGTTAATTAGCTTCACATGGTTTTGATTCTAACTTTTTTCTTCTCATTATTCTGAATTCCAATGCACCATCGGCTCTCGTGTTTCTATGTTGCAGATTTTTGCCGTATGTAGGTTGGGTGACTATTATAATGACGGAAAAGCCTATCATAAAGGTTTGTCTTTGATAGCAATATATGAAATCCATACTCTTTTGATCATGTAGTTGTTTGCATGAAATGTTGATTACTCCCCACCCTGGCTCCCATTCCTGTTTCGTGATTTCATGGTTGGTGGAGGAGGGTACAGGAATTTTATGTTTATTAAGCCTTTGTTTGACATCCATTAAATCGAAGTTTTTTTTTTTTTCCCTCTAACTCATTTTCAACTAGACATTCACACAAAAATATTTTGCATTAAACCCAATTTTTTTTTCGCTTTTTAACCACGCGTTCTTTAAAAAAATCACTATTCCAAAAAAAAAAAAACTCATTTTAATGGAAGTCAAACAGGCTAAATCATCAGAAAAATGCAACAATAGGTTTAGTGTTTGACTTGGTTTGCATCTCTTGCAGTATATTCTCATAGGAGCTTTGGGGTTGCTAGTGATTACTTCGAAAGAATGAGGGTTGTGAAGTTGGTACGCACGCAGACTTCAAAAACTTGGCAGATCTCTCTCATTTTGTAGACTGAAGAAACTTAAAAGGGAAACAGAAAACATTTTCTTGAATTGGAATGTGGTATTCGTCTTCTGTTTTCTTATTCTCTCCTTTTATTCTGTGTAGAGTTGTCTATGTGGAATGCTGGGTCAGAATGAAAACCATGCACAAGTGAAATCAGCTTCCCATGAAAAAGGGTGGACGATCGATCACTCTGATATCCTAAAACAAGCTTTGCAATTTAAAATTCAAATGAAGTGAGTTTTCGCTTAATTGTTTTGGAGTTGGTTGGTCATCTTGAACGTAATAGAGAACAACTTGACAAAAATCTTTATTACTTTTATTTAATTTCAATTAAGGAGAGAATAATCTTTTTGACAGATATTGAGTTTTCAATAGTCAAAAGGGAAAGTTTTAGTTAATCGGTCAAATAAAAAAAAAATTAAGGTTAGGAAAAGGGGAAAAAAAAAAAAAAGGAAGGGTCCGCTCTCTTTATCATTTTAAAGTCATTTCATGTTTTCGATTTTTCAACAGTGAAAATGCGTTCTTTTTCGTATTTTCAAAAATGCGTTTTTGAAAATAAGTTTAAAATTTATAAATAAAATTCAAACGACAAATTTGTCATTTTGAGTGTTTCCACTTATAATCAAGTCAAAATTTTCAAAATACGTTTTGGATATTTTTACAATTTTTCAAAATGTCGAAAAGAACTTATTTTTAACAATCATAAAATGGACACATAAAACTGAAACACAAATAGAATATTTTTTAAGTATTTCCGTCAATTTTTTGTTTTTCAATTGTTGCGTCTACGTATTAAAAATTCTCAACCTGTGCTAATTATAACATTTTTATACTTTTTGTTTGTCTTATTTTATTAATTGTCTCTTATAGCAATTTTCGTTCAATAAGTCAGTTAGAAAAATTACAATTATATACAACTCATTTTTAAAATAATTAAAATAATAATATATTTTTCTCTTATTTTCAAAGAATGAAAATAGGAAATTCAGAATCGAACGTCATAGATCAAATGTGTTATTTAATTAAAGATTGATATTAAGAATCCTACTAAATAAAATTAAAAAGTTAGAATAAGTAAATATTGATAAGTGTTTGTCTACATGTACATAAAAAATATGTATATAGGAGTATTCACACCCTCACATAATGTGAGACTTGGACCTTGTCCACACCCTCGGGGTGAGATCCGGACATATACGTAAAAATATGTACATAGTGGTGTTGACATCCTCACATGAGATGGGACCTGATGTGAGGATGTGGATAACAATGTGTACATATTTTTAGGTACGTGTAGCATATATTTCTTTAAAAAGTGAAGCAATTGTCCCAGAAAAATGGATCATATATTTTATTATCTTTCCGACCCTTAAGTTTTGTAGAATTTACGAGAACTCCCCAAAACTCAAATTCTTAAGCCCTATTCTTAAACCCCAGCTGCTTCTACCGGCGAAACGGAGGCACCGCCGCGCAAGAATAAGCATATACAGAGAAAGAGATGGCGCAATCAGAATTCGAAATTGATTTGGGAAATCTCATGGCTTTCGATCTGCATCGTCAATTTCCTTCTACTATCTCTTCCAGGTTTTTCTTCTTTTTACTTTCTTAAATTCATCGTTCTTTTTTTATGCTGTATATGTGATTGTGTTAAGTGAGATCGTATTTTCATTACGCATTTTAACTTTTTGAGCTTAATGACGATTGCAGGCAGATTATTTTTATTTTTGTTCTTAGATACCGTTTGGTTAAAGTCATTTTAGGTTTTTGATACTTGGAGAGCTGAGTTCTTTGTATACTTGGAGAGCTGAGTTCTTTGTTCTAAGTTTGTAGTTTATGTGGATTTTACATATTCAGATTTTGTTGCAACTAGGGAGGAGCTAGTAAAGGAGGCTATTGAACAGGGAACCAAATTGGTACAAGCAGTTGCTGATGCCGTGTTTAATTTACCTTCAACTGAAGATCCAGATGGTCCCACTGTCAAGTTGCCTGCGCCTACAACAAAATTGCCGAGAGAGAAGCCTGTATGATTTTCATTCTCATTAATTTTTAGAATTGCGATAAGAAACCAGAATTGGAAGAAGAGTAAATGAAAAAATAGAGCAAACTTTATATCATTCAGAAATATGAATTGTGTGCCTTTTTTTACTTTTGGTTTTGGTGATGCTAAATACCACAAGTTATCCTATTAATTTGGAAATAGTCCAAGACTTATGGAGTGGTGTGCATTTATCATTTATCATGTAGATTGGTAGCAAAAAGACAGCTGCTGGGATTGCATTTTTAAAACTTTCTGTAATTTTGTTTTAGTTATAGATGAAGTAATGCTATTGCTTAGGTAAAGTCTTAAAGATGTCTAATGTCATCTAAATGTGTACGGTTACTGTCAATGACAAGAAATCGCAATGCACCTTGCTCAATAGATGCATGGAATAAGTGTGTAGCAGGTGTAAGGTAAGGAGGTTAAGCAACTAGAAACCAATGAAGCAACAGATGCACAATGGAAGAAGCAGCAGTAGGCTTTGACCTGTTAAAAGGCATTATTGAAAAGTTAAGTTAATTGATCAATTATGTTTGAATTTAGCAGCAATGAAGATGTGTATGGGGATGCACGATCATACAAAAATATAAAAATAAGAAATGAGGATATATGATAACATGGGAAGGTGGCACCAATTTGAGGATAAATTAAGAAAAGATGACTTGGATGGTTCGCACATGTTTTGTGAGGACGTAAGCCCCTGTTTGAGCCACATTTTCATTTTCATTCACATTCTTTTACTCATTTTCAACCACGTATTATTCAATAAAATAATATTTTTTCATCACATCAATAACTTTTCTTTCTTTTTCAACTACTATTCGCCATCACATCACAAAAAAATAAAATAAAAATGCATTCTTTCTTAATAAGTGTGCATCAAACACACTCTAAATAAGCTTCCATTTACAGTAGCGATATGAGCAGAACATATTTAAAGATGGAGAGGTAGATCAATATTCTCGTGGCCTGATGTTGTTGTAAAAGGCATGACTTCACTGGAACTTACAATAGATGCAAGGTTGAATTGAATGAAATGCAGAAAAAAGGATTTTTATATAGAACTCTTATGATACTGGCAATAGTACTTAATATTGGATTTTGTCTACATGGGAGAATTCTAACACGAATAGGATGTCTAAGATTAGATATAGCAGGGTGAATATTAAATCGTGAAATTTGGATTTCGTACTTGTATTTAATGCTTTATCATCCCCTTCTGAATTGCTGCCGGCCTGCCATGTATCCTAAATTTAAGAACATTGACCAATAGAGAGCTCGGTGATTGCCTGAATGAATTCGTGCCAAAGGAAATCATAAATGAGCACTATGTGATGTAGAACTGATGGGAGAAAAAGCTTGAGTAACTATTTCCTTTTTCAATAAAGGGGTTATGATTAAGTTATGCTGGCTGATGATCAGATGATTTAAGATTTATTATTATTAGTAGTATATAATTATGAGTTTGAAATTTTCTTGTCCTCGTGGTTTTCAGCTTCCCAAACCTCGACCTCCAACAAAATGGGAATTGTTTGCTCAAAAGAAAGGTTTGTTTATCATAAATCGAACTGCTTCTTTGGGTTATTTATCATATGCGTAAAAAAGTGCTTTTTTTCCTTGGTTATGATTCAAGACAATGCTTCCAAGGCTTGGCATGTCATTTTGATTGTGCGATCATATCAGTTTGAAATATCATGTAGGTATTGAAAAACGTAAGAAAGACAAACTTGCATTTGATGAGCAAACCAGTACTTGGAAGCGACGTCATGGCTATGACCGTGTAAATGATGACAACGATATACCAATAATCGAGGCCAAGATGACAGATGGTAAATAATTTATGGTTCTTTGCACTGTTTTTTCCCACTCCAACAATGTTTGTCGAATGTAATGGCCTTACTTGTGGCGATGACCCAACTTGTTCAGTGATAATTAATTTTTTACTATTCGAAAAAAGTTATTGCTAATGTCCTATATTGATAGCAGATATACAAAGGAAACTTGTTATCTATCACGTATCAGGCCTCTGTTTGGAAACAATTTATAAATAGATAGAAATGAGTGGTGGATAGTAACTGTGGGTTCGTTGGAATGTATGGTTAAAAAGGAAGATTGACTAATTTATGAATGATTTACAAATTTGTCAAACGGGGGTTAAATAATGTATTTCATAAAATTTTAACCCTAAACCAGATGATTTTCAGCACGCTCAACTTTAGGCATACAGTGAAATTTGTGTATGCACCCTTGCTCCGGATGGTGATATTAATGCTCCTTTTTTATGATATTGGAAACTGTTGTGGAATACTAGTTCAATATTACTCTGCAATTCTGGAATAGTCACTGTTTTACATTTCTAGAACCAGGAACGGATCCTTTTGCTGAGAGACGAAAAGAGAAGAAGAGCAGAGTTGAGAAGCAAGAGAAAAATAGGTTGCTGAACTTGAAACAAGCAGCAAAAGTTGATGCCTTGCCAAGGTCTAATCCCCAGCCTTCTCAAATATACTTTTCTGTTCAATTGTCATTTAATTTTTGAATTGAATTTGGAAGTGTGGAAATTAATCTGCCATTGGAAATTGATAGCACATCTGCTTCTTTATCTACTAATGATGTAATCTAGAACCTAACTCCGACAGTATTCATGTGTAATAGTTCATTACCCGCATTCAACGTACTGGTTATATCTCATAGAAAATGCATTTTGTGCTTGCCAGCTAGTTTAATCGTAATGCTACACAATCTGGTTTTGTTTCTGATTTGCAGCCATGTTCAGCTTGCTGCCACAGCCTTACCAATAACAGGAACCCAAGCAAGGCCTCAGAAAGTTGGCAAGACTGAATTACAAAATGTTGCCGGAATGGCATCGACTGCAACAGCCAGTGGTGGAAAATTTGACAAGAAATTGCCTGGAGAGAAGCCTCCAAAGCATGAAAAGAAATACCGAAAGGTTTATGCAATCCATTAAGTTCTTGTCCTTGTAATTATTCTAATAGTATGAAAAAAGGTCTGAATACATTTGCTACATATCTGCATTCAGTTCTTGCCTGCTGTTGAAGGATCTGGAATGGGTGCGTTAGAAAAGCAACAAGCAGAAAAGGTTCTGAACAAGTTGATCTCCAAAAATTCTCACGACGTACTCAATGTTGAAAAGGTGAATTCTTTTTACTAGCATTATAGATTTTCCATGTTTTTTCACCTTCTGTGTTGTCACTTCAAATTGGGCTTGTTTGGGATGTAGGCTGTGAACATGTACAATGTGAAGAAGGAAAAGAAACGAAGAAACAATGACGGGAAGCCATCAAGCCGAAGCAAGTTGAAGCCAAACAAGAAATCTCTCATGAAAACATCAAAAAGGGTGTCTTCTAGTAAAGGGAAGTAAAAAGCAATTTTGCTAGGAACTAGAATTCTTTTCATTAAGCTTTTTTTCTATTTTATTTCATATTCGGGCTGAGAATATCACGTGCCTTTTTTATATGAATTCAGTCAGTATTGTGATACAAAATGGTGAGATTTGAACTTTGGATGAGTTGTTCAATTTTTGGTATTTATTGGGTAGGGATTTTCTTGCCCGGGAATTTTTTTCGGGCAATTTTTTTTTTTTTTTTTGTGGGGTGTGGGGGTGGAGAGGCTTGCCCTTGCTATTGAGAGATGCTACAAGTCCCGAGATTAAATCCTGGGTCAAATCACGCCCCCAGCAGACCCCCCTCAGCGCCCCTGGTTTGATCCGGGATTTAGTCCCGGGACAACCAGCTTTATTGCTTACTATTTGACCTTACTCTTAAATAAAAAATAAAGGAAATTGAGATTTTTCAATCTTGCCCATTCCTGTGAATTCCTAGATTTTGAGTGGTCCAAATTCTTGTGGGAGCCAAAAAAAAATATCAATTTTATCCATAATCTATGGCAGTAAATTAATGTGGAGCTAATCCAATAATTCTTTTACAAATCCAAAAAATAAGAAATGAAAACGTGAAAGGTTATCCAAAAACTTGAATTTCCAATCACATAATATAAGTACAATAGCATATAAATAAAATTCAGTAAATTTTATTTGCGATAACTACCATTTCATCGAGTGTCTATAATTTAATTATTGGGCAGTAACATTTATTCGATTTCAATTGTATAATTTAATTTTAATCGGGTAACTACACTTTAATTAGATTTCAATTAAAGTAATTTTGTTGATTTTACTTACGAAAATTGATTACTTGACGATTAATAAATAATAGTCGTCACGTGTAATTGTTAGTTGTTGACTTAAATAATTACAAATTAAATAAAATAAATAATGATCATCATTTATTTATTGTTACGTCATTGATTTTCATCAATTCTGATGGAGTTATTCAAATGAAATCGAATTAAAGTGTAGTTCTTCTATGGAATAAAATTGACCTTAATGAAATTTATCCTCCCGATAAATTTTTGAAAAGAAAATTTTGGATTTTTCTATCACTTCCATAAAGAAAAAAAAAAGTTGGAAAGAAATGAACAAAGCATTGAGTGTGAGTGACCCCACCCCCATTTCATCAATAAAAATATAGGTTTAAGTAAAAATTGCACTATGGTCTTCAACCTATTGTCCTTTTTAGCGAATTAATCTAAATCCTTGATCTTATTTCTAGTATGGAATAAGTCAATCGTTCAATTTGAGATCTTATTGAACAAAAAAGGTGATATTGTTCCTCCATTGATCAAGAATTTCAATTTTTGAGAAGTATCGTGTCATCTGATAAGAAGGATTTCCTTTTTTTTTTCTTTTTTTTTTTTTTAAATGAACAATTTGAAGACTCGTTGAAGAGTTAGATTTGCCTCAATTATATTGATTTTTTTGGTTAAATCTTCATGAGATAATTTACCGAAGATGTGGACATGATCACTATTGAAGAAGATTGTGCAATTATAATGAAAAATTGAATATCAAATCATTACCGAAGAAATAATTAGGACTGGTATTGCAATTTTCTATAGGTAAAAATAGGTAGGTTTTTGCTTAGAAACCTGGGTAGAGGGTAGTTGTTGAAGTTGATTCCATATGTGGTAGTTGAAAATCGATTGCATATATTACACGTTGATTCTAAACTACTTGTTTGTACAATAACAAAAGCAAATTCTTTTGTAAAATTTATTTTCACTTAAAAGCATGTTCGAGAGTTGTTCATAATTAGTTTAAATTATAAATAGATATAAACGAGAGATGAACGTGTAAAAAATTATAAAGTATGTGAATAAAAAGTGATTATGGTAATATAAATAATTTATTAATGGTAAACAAACAAGCGCTTAGGATGGTTGGTGAAGGACTTTATATAATATAATAAACGCAATAAGTGTAAATATACAATTAAGAAGTATCAATTAGCACTAACCCAAAGCAAACTTTTTTCTAAAGATTTCTCATTCCCCAAGGGACACTACTTTCAAAGGCAAGCGCAACAGTACAAGATTCTGTATACAAAGTTTTGCCCTCTCCGCCCACCCCTTCCTTCTCTACTGAGCTCTGCTTCGTTTTTACATAGAAGGGAGAAGGGAAGGGACGAAGAGAGCACAGAAAAGAAGGAAAAGGGGCATTTTTCTGGTAATTTACCCTTATTGTTATACTTAGAGTATTGAACTTTGTTTTTGTGTTGTTGGTGAAGGAAAAAAATTAAATTTTGAGCCCACTTAGTTCATACCTAAGTTTGGGAAACATCCGTTTTCGAGTAATCCGTTTCTTATATTTGTGGGATATAAAAGAGGGCTCAGGTGGTTTTGTATACTGCAAAACTTTTTGGAGATAATTCTATTTGCTTTGATCTTTGAACATATGGGTAGAAGAAGGGCACAAGGCGTGAAAAATGAGGGATTGTTGTTGAATTCTGGAATTGGGTTCTTGTGGTGTCCCCAAGATGAGAATTATCACATTGGGGGGTTGTTTGCAAGTGTGGGGCAAATGGGGATGGGATTTGGGATGTCCCCAAATTCTACTGACAATGCCTTAAAGCTTCCGATTTCGTTTGGGAAACACGGGTTGCCAGAACCTGGTTTGTCTATGGGTGGATTGGTGGAATCAGTGCAGGGTGAAGCTTTGAAAGTTGGAGAGGAAGGGGTGCTGACTACGAAAAATAAGAAAAAAAGTGGTCTTAACATAAAAGTTAAGATTGGGAATCCATCGTTGAGGAGGTTGATAAGTGGAGGGATTGCAGGTGCAGTGTCACGTACTGCAGTGGCTCCATTGGAGACAGTAAGGACTCATTTGATGGTAGGTAGTTGTGGCCATTCAACGACTGAAGTATTCCAGAATATATTGAAGCATGAAGGATGGCAGGGCTTATTCAGGGGTAATCTCGTGAATGTTATTCGGGTTGCACCAAGCAAGGCAATAGAGGTATAAGATAGTATTTTGTTTATAATTCATTGGTATGTTCTCACTGAATTATCACTAAATTTTATGTGTAATTGATTGCATCTTTAGTTACATATTCTTTTAGCTTGTATACCCTCATATCTCGTTGGCTTGTATTATTTGTTTTACTTGTTGATTCCAATTGATTGCTGATGATTGCCCGACAGTGTAGTTCAAGCTACTGCATTTAGTTGAACACGCTACTGAAAAACTTCTTGTAACCTATATAGCTTGTTTGGTAGAGTGGATTATCTAGTACGACACAGTATTAAAAAAGAAGTTTCTTGTCTTATCAAATACGGTGTGCCAAACATGCTCCTATGTTATACAAGTCAATGTGGCGATCCTCGTGTTTTTTGGATACATATGTTAATCAAAACAATTTTACATACTCAAATTATCAAGTCTTCCCACTACGTGAACACCATTGTGTATTCAGTTTGTGCAAATTGGAATGGTATTGAATATAGTCATATACTAAACATGATGTTAGAAACTGGGTGCTTGTCCTAAGTTGTGATAAACAGTTCACATGAGTTAAATTTTCTTAAAAGTTCCTTTTAGATAATGTAGGGCCATCATTATATACTATTGGCATTTTAGCTAGTTTTGTCCTTAACTTTTTCCTTGCTACTAAAAAAAAAATATGTTTTCCTGGGAACCATTAACTTGATTTTGAAGGTTCACTTGTTAATTAATGACGAAAACAATTTTCCAGCACATTGATGAGCTCCTTGTGGATTTGTTCAACTTTGAGTAGGATAAGTCAGTTATAGACACATAGGGAAACAAAAATGGATTGTTGTTAAAAAGAGACAGGCACCCTTTACATCCTGTCCTGATGATTTTAACTAATAAATCTGTTTGTATTATTGATAAATTGGTACTTTTGTATGAAATACGTGCAGTTATTTGCTTATGACACAGTTAAGAAGCAGCTGACGCCAAAACCCGGAGAGCATTCCAAACTATGTATACCTGCTTCTCCTATTGCAGGTGCTGTTGCGGGAATTAGTTCTACCTTATTCACTTACCCACTCGAGCTGCTCAAAACTCGACTCACTGTGCAGGTATAAAAAAGTCCGTCAGCCCATCCTTTTTTGAGTAATTCCTTGTCATATTTACTGCCCTTTTCATCTGCAGAGGGGCGTTTACAAAAATCTTGTAGATGCATTCCTGAAAATTGTAAGGGAAGAGGGACCTGCAGAACTATATAGAGGCCTCACTCCGAGTTTAATAGGAGTAATTCCATATGCTGCCACAAATTATTATGCCTACGACACGTTAAGAAAGTCTTATAAGAAAGTTTTCAATAAGGAGGAAATCGGAAATATTGCTACCCTTTTAATTGGATCTGCAGCTGGTGCAATTTCAAGCAGTGCAACGTTCCCTCTCGAGGTGGCTCGAAAACATATGCAAGCCGGCGCTCTCAATGGGAGACAATACAGAAACATGCTTCATGCCCTTATAAGTATACTTGAACATGAAGGGGTCTCGGGTTTATACCGGGGCTTGGGCCCGAGCTGCATGAAATTAGTCCCTGCTGCTGGAATTTCTTTCATGTGTTACGAGGCGTGCAAGAGAATACTGGTCGAAAAGGAATATTCATGAAAAAGTCGACCTTGAGGACTTCCAGCTCTTGTTCTCTCATTGCCGAAGGTGCTTAACATCTTTTCATCTTGTTTTCTTATTTCTTATGGAGGAATCCTATTCTTGAGAGAGAGATAGTACTTGTGTTTTGGCGCTACCGGTTGGTTTTGTTTAAGAATTTTTTTCTTTTTCTTCTTTTTCAAACTGCCATACGGTTCTTCTAGGTACTCGCAAACTAATTCTGGTTTCAGGGGATACTAAAAATGTGATTTGCAAAATCTATTGCTTTTGCCCTTTTGGAAACTGTGGTAAGAAGTATTAGAAAAACCACTAATTTATGCAATTCATTGCTATTGTTGATATTAGTTATTAGTTTCTATTGTTTTCTTTTCCATCACTACATGCATCTTTTATGTGTTACTCTTTACTTTTCTCTCAATGAGCAACTTATCTGTAACTTTGATCACTTCACTTAGAAGTAAACTTACTTTGTGATCATCGGATTGCGTTCATCTCCAATCAGTCGTGGTCGGGTTCTTGAAACAGTCACCTGTCAGCATTCAGCACCCTAAAGAACTGCAAATCTCAAAGGTGAGAAATCATATGACATCCATGTTAGAACTCGACTGTGTTAAAAAATTCTCTAACTTTCTGCAATTTGATCTTTAATTTCTTGTGGCGATGAGGAAATAACAACCACAAGAAAGCTCAGGATGACTTTGGGAGATTCATGTGCTTGAATAGAGTGCATGGGGAATACAGAAAAGCATATTCCACACCCCCAATTATATCATCACTCAATGCCAAAAGACTTGTTTTATCAGCAATACTTTGCCCTTGTTTTATATATTTGAATAAATACACTCAAAATTTAAAAATTAAATTAAAAATTTTTGATGGTGGTGGCAAGGATGGGGAGCGAAGACTGGGAGTTAAGATTTGTCGTCCAACTTCTTGTTCATCCAATTAATTATTGACACGTCATTTTTAAATTAACATATCATCTCAAATTTACTCTCGTTAACTTCACCACTAACGCATCAAATTGAGGACATGTTAATTTAAAATGATGCATCAATAATTAATTGGATAGACAACAAATTGATCGGCAAAAGTTAGAGAGTAGATCTTAACTGGATGGGGGTGGGGGGAAGTTCTGCTAGTTTTTGAACCTTCTCTACATTTTTTTTTTCTTTTCCTTTTGTTTCTCTTTGAATTGTAATTATTTGTGTTACCCACTTTACACCCCCCAAAAAGTAAGTAGTGTAGCTCTTTAACAGCCATGTAGACAGAAACCATCAATTGGGGACCCAAATGTAACAAAAATAAGTTGAAGTGCTACATTATGCATAGGTTGGGTGGCCTCAGTAATTTTCCCAACATTTTATATAATGTAACATTCAGAAAAAAAAAATGTTCTAATAAAATATGGTGTGAAAAATTATCTTGTGAAAGCTGAGAGTCTTACTCTTCTCAACTGCAAATCCATTATTTTTCAAAATTATCTTTGGCGAGGTTGACGTAGAAAAAGAGAGGCTGTGCCGCTGTTTGGTATTGGAAACCTGGATTCGATTCCTCCTGCGAGACTTGCCAGTGATGTCAATTTTCTTCACTCCCTCGGTGATCTCCTCCATCATTATCGATTTCTGTAGTCCTGATTCAGTCCCAAAAGTCAATAAATACACTACTTTATATATATATGTATATATATATTAGAATTTTTATGGAGAAAAATGATAATAATTAGCAATAATTTGTTTCAGGCTGAGGGTTTATGTTTCAGCTGGGGCCTGGGATTTTTTGGGGGGTAATTACATAATACCCATAAAATTGGGGGCATTTAGAAAAATCATGCTAAAAGTTATTTTGAAGTAAAAAATAGGAAAAATTGCAGTTGAGGTACCAAACCTTTCAGTTAGTTGTAAACTTTTTCCAAACTTTTTATTTGTATCACCCACGGTATCAAACATTTCAAAAATATGCACTGAAGGTCCAAATGGACGGTTTCATCCAATTGATCGCTAGTTGATCAAGAATAGTAGATTTTGACCAATTTTGACAAAATTAGGAAGGGCAAAATGGTAACTTGACAATTTTTTCATTAAATAAATCGAAAAAAAAAACAAAACAAAACTTGCAATCAGTTTCTCCTTACCAGAATCAATAGTGTCGGCACTGCCGCCATCGCCTCCTCCCACCACCACCATCACCATCACCATCACCATAAATTAAATTAAAAAACCAAAAAAATAAAAATAAATATACAAAATCATTCTTCCGTCCACTCCATTCATCCCCATTCCCACCCACCGCCATCCTCAGCATCGTTGCCTCAAAGTCTGGCTACCACTACCACCATCATTGGCTTAGAACCCCAAGCATTATAAATTGCAGCCGCAAAGACCTGTCAAACTGCCCCAACCTCAATTGGAGCAATTAAATGGTTACCCATGGTCGTACAAGTTTGCTTGAGGTTCGCCTAGCTCCATTGGGTTTCATTTTTCCATAATCTTCTGATTTTTTTAGAATTTCTCGAATTGAGTTTGAAGTTTGAAAATGGGTACTTACCGGCATTGGTGATGGTAGTGATGAGGAGATCGATGGTGGTGATAGATGATTTTCTGGTTTGGGATAGGATGATGGGGATTTGGTGGATAATGGGTGGCGGCCGTGGCGACGTGTTGGTGGTGTCCGTGATTTAGGTTCCATTTTTGGGTATCGAATGTGATTTTCTTCATTTGTGATTTATGGTTGTGGTGGTGGTGGGAGGAGGTGATAGTGGTGGTGCCGGCACTGTTGATGCCAGAAAGGAGAAACTAATTGCAAGTTTTTGGTTTTTGGTTTTTTTCTTTATTTAATGAGAAAATTGTCAAGTTACCATTTTATCTCTCCTAATTTTGGCAAAATTGATCAAAATCTACTATTCTTGGTCAACTAACGGTCAATTGGACGGAAATCGTCCATTTGGACCTCCGTTGCATAATTTTGAAACGTTTGGTACTGTAGGTGGTACAAATGAAAAGTTTGGGCAAAGTCTGTAACTAACTAAAAGATTTGATACCTCAGCTGCAATTTTCCCTAAAAAATACAATCATTTTTTTTTCATGCACGGTTCTCAAGACTATCCAATAATTTATTTATAACTTTTGTTGTTGCAAGATTACTTATTTATAACTATAACTTATATTTAAAAAAGTGATAAACACTCTAAAAAAAAGTAACAAAAAAATGTGACGTACACTCGAAAAAGTGATATAAATTCAAAACAAGTAACACAAAAATAAAAACATGACAAACTTTTTTTTTTAAAAAAAATGACTTAAAAAAGAGAGAAATTAAAAAAGTGAAACACTCAAAAAAAATTGACACACTCAAAAAAAGTGACACAAATTCAATAAAAGTGACAAATAATAAAAAAAAGTGATAAAAATTCAAAAAATAAAAATAAAATTGACAAACAGTCAAAAAATGACGGAATTTTTTTTTTTTAAAAAAAAGTGTTTTTACAGTTAAAAAAAGAGTTACACAAATTCAAAACAAGTGATACAAAAAGATAGAAATAAAAAAAAAAAGTGACACGGAAATTAAAAAGGTGACAAACATTCAAAAAAGTTATAAAAATTCAAATAAGTGACACTAAAAAACTGAGGATTTCGAAAAAAAAAAAAAAAAAAAACTTTCGACTTATTTAAGGGATATGTCTCTTCACTCTTCGGGTGAGGTTTTTATTATATCATCGAAGTATTCACGAAAAACTTTAAATACATCTTTCAAATTTAAAATTAATAAATACTTCATAATTACAAGTTGAAAATGGCCACAAGAAATGAATTTAATAATCATGATTTAAACTTCAAAAAAATTTACATCAACATCTATTAGGAAAAAAACAAAAAGAAAAATTAATAATCATAGTTTTACGTTTAATAATATATGAAAAATAATTCTGTATTTTTAAATGTTGTCCATAACATATTTAATATGATTGCGTTGTAAGCTTCTAAAAGATTTTTAAATCGTTCAAAATGGATAATTATAGTGTAAAATGCAGCATCAAATGAAAATATTTTAATAATAAAACTTTCAAGAAGAGAAAAAAAAAATATAGATTGGAGGGAAGGATCTGTCCGCTTGTGTTTTCGGATGAATTTGAGCATAGCTTAATTAATACTGTAATTAGAGATATAATTAAGTTTAAATGTATTATTCTAATTATTTCGTTTTTAAAAGTAATGGGCCTAATTATCCCATTTTTATTTTTATTTTTGGTACCACCAGTATACTCAACTCGTGTTCAACTGGGGGAAATACTGTTTTGCCCGTTTTGCCCTCGTTCAGGGCTTTCTTCTTTTATATTAGGGTCCGTTTGATTGCAAGGGTGGAAAATTGGTGGAAAGAAAATGAATTCCAGGAAAAGTAATTACCTAAAAATTGTTTTGCAGAGAATTGTTAATT
>CAIGRF010396849.1:0-14726 GCA_903798235.1 Fraxinus ornus | reverse complement strand
GCAACCAAATTGCAAGTGATTCAACCTCGTTTTTAGATTTTCAAGTAAGTTTTACAATCTAAAATTCGATTAAAAACATGCAAACATGTTTTACATTGGTATCAGAGCTTAAGTAAGTTGTTTTCTTGCTTAAATACATGCTTAAAATGATTTAGAATAATAGAAAAGCATGAATTTCATTTTCTTCCAAAAGCTTCAATGTCATTAATGGCAAATTTTGATATAGTCCATATAAAAATTCATGAAGTTTATACCATATGTTCATTATATTATGTAGAACATATCTGGAAAATTTCACTTTGTTTGGATTTATATTTTGGGAGAAAAATTGAACCTTAGTTGAGAAAATCGTAACTTCATCGTATGATAACTTCTAGCACATTAAATTTCGTGATGTGCATTTGGTAGGATGGATAGATCTTCTCAAGACCTTTCCAACGATATAAAGAATATTAATTTTGGTTTAGAATTGAAGAAGTTATGACCTTCCAACATTTTGACAAAAATATGAAAAAAAAAAAAAAAATTTACCCCATTTTTACGATGAACCGTTAAAAAAAAAATGATTGCTGCATGGAGGTGGTTGCATTCAAAATGCAATTTAAAAAATTGTATGTTGGTCCCAAAACTATTTTTGGATGTTGTTTATTCCAATACCAATTTGAAAAGTTGCAAATTGGTCCCTCGAATATTATTGTTTTTCTCTTCATGCAATTAAAATAATTTCAGATAATAAAAAAAAATTATTATTTTATTATTGAAATAAATTTATAAAAGGCATTAAAAGTAATTTTGAATTGATTAAAATTCTGAAAATACTTTTATAAAATCAAGAATATTTATTAAGTGATATTTGACTAGTGGGAGTTATTTTCTGAAGTACTCTCAATTTTTTTTTGAAAATGAAAAATACTCCGAAAGTGTTTGAAATACAACATTTTATATACGTTCATGAGTGATGTGGATCTTGATTAGGTTATTTGATCAATCATGACTAATTTTCAATATTTGTGCTTGATCGGATATGACTTAATCAACACGCACTTTTAGCATCTTTAGAGGAAAAGCTAGTAGAGCACGGACTATGGAACGTGTTGAAAAATCACGTGCTTATCAAACCTATGAAATGGATTCACGACATAACCTAGTACAACACATAAAAAGTCTCAAAATAATGCGTCGAGAAGTGATGCATTTAGGACAACATATATGTCAGGTGAAGACTGTATCATCTAATGAGGACACTTCCTAAGTATTGGCATGATATTGCTATTGAGTTCTGGATAACTCACCACCTCTATGCTATAGCTATCTGATCATGATTTTGATTAGGAAATGGAATTTAGAAAATGAGATTTTTATAATTAATTTAAATATGTATGGTTAATTCAAATGTCAAACAATATCTATGTGAAATTTTATTTTTTAATGTTCAGTAGTTGTTTAAATAAGTTTAACATGATCGCATGCACATATTTAACATTTTGAGATTTATATATGTGTTTCATATTTATCACATATAGTCAAAACGTCTTGCTTATTTTGTACATGATTAATTGTTTAATTTAGTCGGAGTTCTAAGGTTAGAAGAGTTTAAGTAATTCTGACCTAGAAGCTATGATTTTGCACTATGAAATTAATTTTGTGATGATGTAATATTAGAATGATGGACGATGATTAGGAACTTAGTGAACTTTCAATACCATGACTCGTATAAAAGTATCATAAAACTTAATTTGTATGAGCGCAAATGATATGTATGTATAAATGGACATTTATACGATTGTCTCTAAAATTTTGACAGACCATGGCATCTAAGAATATTATAGTTGACCTTAATAAGAACAACAAATTGAATAAGGATAACTATAACACCTGGCGCAATAAAATTTGGTATGTACAGAGGAACATGATTGCCTTGAGGGCATTAACCATGTGATAGAAGACCTAGGTGTAGATCAAACTGCTTAACAGAGAAGGGATCGGGAAACTTGACTCTGGACATATTTGAGAGAGAAATATGCTGGTACTAGTGTGACTAGATTGAGACAGCTGACCATTAAGTTTAATACTTATAAGAAACTTCCTAATCACAACATCAATCTTCCTAATCACAACATCACACATGTGAGGATAATGTCTACTACGATTAGGGAGTTCAAGTCGGCTAGTCACATACTCTCTGATGAACAGTAAGTTTAGGCTTTGATCCGCACCCTTCCTAAAAATTGGGAACATCCAAAAGTCAATTTGACTCATAATGATAGCACCAAAACATTTGTTGATGCTGCCTGCCATGTGGAATTAGAGGATGAGCACCTTGGTGCGGCTAAATCTATGGGACATGCTTTGGTGGCTGAATCTAATTCTGGAAAAGCTTCAAGTTTTAAGCGTAAGAAGAACTGGTTCAAAGGCAGGAAATGGAAGGGAAATGCAACTAGACAGGGACCTCAAAAGAACAAATTCAAGGAGAACAAGAATGTACTTGGTTTGGAAAGAAGAAAGATAAGAGCAAGTTGAAATGTTTCAACTTTTAGGTGCTGGGTCACTTTGCTTGAGAATTCCCTAAGCCAAAGAAGGTAGCTCTTATAAATTTTTCTTTTAGTGTTGTTTATGTTTCAAGCACTGTTATACTAACTGAATCTTATCCTATATGGATTGTAGACTCAGGAACGACAGACCATGTAACCAGGGATCAAGAAACATTTGTAGAGTTTCATCGATTCCCAGTTGGTACAAAGTGTATATACGTTGGCAATGATGATAGAGTGGAGGTGAAAGGGATCGGTACATGCAAGTTACATTTGTGTGGTGGTCGTACTATTTTCCTTCATGATGTTCTATTTGCACTAAGGATATGAAGGAACTTAATTCCCGTTGTTGTTCTTTTAAGATTAGATTTCAGTTTGAACTTTTGTGGTAACTCTATTCGTATAAACAATGATAATGTATTTTATGGATCTGGACATTTAGAAGGTGGTTTTGTAGTGTTGGATTGTGATCCAAACACTTATAATTATTATGTTGATTGTTGTTTTTCTATGAATTAACTTCTTCTTCTTCTAAAGATTTGAATGTTGATACATTTGTATGTCACACTAGATTAGGNGATCGGGAAACTTGACTCTGGACATATTTGAGAGAGAAATATGGTGATACTAGTGTGATTAGACACAGACAACTGACTATTAAGTTTGATTTTTACAAGAAACTTCCTAATCACAACATCACACATGTGAGGATAATGTCTACTACGATTAGGGAGTTCAAGTCGGCTAGTCACATACTCTCTGATGAACAGTAAGTTTAGGCTTTGATCCGCACCCTTCCTAAAAATTGGGAACATCCAAAAGTCAATTTGACTCATAATGATAGCACCAAAACATTTGTTGATGCTGCCTGCCATGTGGAATTAGAGGATGAGCACCTTGGTGCGGCTAAATCTATGGGACATGCTTTGGTGGCTGAATCTAATTCTGGAAAAGCTTCAAGTTTTAAGCGTAAGAAGAACTGGTTCAAAGGCAGGAAATGGAAGGGAAATGCAACTAGACAGGGACCTCAAAAGAACAAATTCAAGGAGAACAAGAATGTACTTGGTTTGGAAAGAAGAAAGATAAGAGCAAGTTGAAATGTTTCAACTTTTAGGTGCTGGGTCACTTTGCTTGAGAATTCCCTAAGCCAAAGAAGGTAGCTCTTATAAATTTTTCTTTTAGTGTTGTTTATGTTTCAAGCACTGTTATACTAACTGAATCTTATCCTATATGGATTGTAGACTCAGGAACGACAGACCATGTAACCAGGGATCAAGAAACATTTGTAGAGTTTCATCGATTCCCAGTTGGTACAAAGTGTATATACGTTGGCAATGATGATAGAGTGGAGGTGAAAGGGATCGGTACATGCAAGTTACATTTGTGTGGTGGTCGTACTATTTTCCTTCATGATGTTCTATTTGCACTAAGGATATGAAGGAACTTAATTCCCGTTGTTGTTCTTTTAAGATTAGATTTCAGTTTGAACTTTTGTGGTAACTCTATTCGTATAAACAATGATAATGTATTTTATGGATCTGGACATTTAGAAGGTGGTTTTGTAGTGTTGGATTGTGATCCAAACACTTATAATTATTATGTTGATTGTTGTTTTTCTATGAATTAACTTCTTCTTCTTCTAAAGATTTGAATGTTGATACATTTGTATGTCACACTAGATTAGGACATATTGGACAAAGGAGAATGAGAAGGTTAGCTAAAGAAGGCTTGATAGGTTCAATCTCTAAGGTTTCGTTACTTAATTGTAAACATTACCTAATAAAAAAAAACACGAAAATCATTCGATAAAGCCTTAAGAGCCGGATTTTTATTGCAGTTAGTCCATTCAGATATATGTGGGCTTATGAATGTGAGGGTAAGACATGGAGCCTCTTATTTCATTACTTTTATAGACAATTTCACGAAGTATAGTTAAATCTATTTGATTTCTTATAAGTTTGAGGCATTAGAATGGTTTAGAATATATTTAAATGTGGTAATAATTCAAATAGATAGAAAGGTGAAAGCCTTAAGAACTAATCGATGGCGTGAATATCTGTTTGAAGAGTTTAGAACTTTATGACAATAAGGGAATTACTAGACAGTTATCTATTCCCAATACACTTCAACAAAATGGTGTTGCTGAGAAAAGGAATTGAACATTGCTAGAAATGGTGAGGTCCATGATAACACATAGAATCTTACTTATTTCCCATTGGGGAGATATTTTGTTAGCTGCGACCTATATTTGAATAGAGTTCCCTCTAAATTGGTACTTCCTGCACCATATCAAATTTGGGCAGGTAGATCCCCTGATTTGAGTTCTCTTAGGTCTTGAAAATCAGCTGCCTACTTCCACGATTCCTCAAATAAGTTTCAAAAATTGGGTCGTGATGCAAGAAGTGTATCTTTATAAGATATTCAGACTAGTCCAAATGATATGTGTTCATAGGTGAAAATCAAGATGAGACTATACCTGAGATAGAATCACGTGATATGACGTTTCTTGAGAGTGATTTTCCTATTACCTATCGATCGAAGTGGGAGCAATTTATCTTCAACTCTAAGTGACAGGGTTACATCAGAGCTTTCACTTTGTAAAAGTACTAGAAAAAGTATGCTAAAATGTCATTTCGAAATCGAAGGGCAAGTTTTCATAGTATATCCATAAGATGAAGAAGAACCAAAATCAGTACAAAAAGCTCTATCATGCCCTGAAAAGGAAAAGTAGAAGAATGCAATGGAAGAAGAGATGGAGTCTTTGAAATTGAATCAAGTTTGGGACTAGGTTGATCTTCCATCTGGTCGAAAACCTATTGGGAACAAATTGGTTCTTAAAATAAAGCGAAGAGCTGATGGGACTATAGAGAGGTATAAGGTTTGCTTGATGGCAAAGGGTTATACTCAACATATATGTATAGATTATGAAGAGACATTTTCACCAGTAGTGAGATTTACTTCAATTCACCTACTCTTAGCTATCGTGGCACGTTTAGATTTAGAATTACATCAAATGGACGCGAAACTGCATTTTATAATGGAGAGTTGGATGAAGAAATCTACATGCAACAATTAATAGGTTTATTAAAGCCGGCCAAGAGAATAAAGTTTGTAAATTGAATAGATCAATCTATGGCTTAAAGCAGTTTTCTAAACAGTGGTACTTGAGATTTGACAAAGCAGTTATCTCGTACAAATATCATGATAGATGAATATCACTGTATTTATTTGAAAAAGTCCAATGAGAAATTTGTAATTTTATCTCTCTACGTAGATGATATTTTTCTAGCTGGGAATGATAAGGAGTATATTAAAACCATTAAGAAATGGTTGTCCTCAAATTTTGAAATGAAGGATATGAGTGAAGTAGATTACATATTAGGTGTTAAAATCCATAGAGATCGTTCAAAGAGGTTTCTTGCTCTGTCACAAGAGCCATTTATAAAGAAAATTCTTGAACTTTTCAAAATAGAGAATTGCAATCCCATTGACACTTTTGTATCGAAATGTGAAACTCTAAGTCTTCGTATGTGTCCTAAAACTCTCGAGGAAAAAGAAGAAATGTCTAGAGTTCCATACTCTAGTACGATTGGGAGTTTGATGTACGATATGATGTGTACTTGCCTCGACATTTGTTATGTCGTAGGTCTGGTTAGCAAGTATCAATCTAATCCCGGAAGAGAGCATTAGAAAGATGTTAAAAGGATATTGAGATACTTGAAGGGTAATGCTAATTATTCGTTATGCTATCAAGGGAATGATTTGTGTTTAAAATGACACACTGATACTGATTGGGGTGGAGACCTAGATGATTTCAAATCAACTTCAGGATATGCATTCTTGCTTAATATGGCGCCATCTTCTGGAGTAGCAAGAAATATACATGCATTTCCTTGTCCACAATGGAAGAAGAATTCGTAGCATGTGCTTCAGCAGCACATGAAGCTGTTTGGTTAAAGAGATTCTTAAAGCATCTAAGAGTCCTTAGTGGTGATGTGGGACCTAATTGATTTATTGTGATAGTCAGGCAGCTATTGCGTATATAAAGAATCTCTAGTATCACAACAAAACCAAACACATTGATACAAAATATAATTTTGTAAAAGATATTATATGAAAGAAGGAAATGGGTATGCATTATATTTCTACGCTCCAAATGAGAGCTGATCCATTTAGATAACCTATCCCTGGAGATGTTTTTATGACTCATGTTAAATCTTAGGGATTGCGTAGAATTTGAATTATGTACTTGTAAACTTTTCATATAAATCCATTAATGAACAATATTTGAGTTCATATGTTAAGAGTAATTTTCTATCGTGATTTTTTTAGATTACTATTTAATATGCACACGTAAAGTATGCCAACAGGTTGAGATTGGTTCATTGACACGAATAATAGCCTCAGACATTTTGAGGTTTGTCGAGATGAGATACAGTGATCATATTGTGTACGTGATCTAGTCACATTGATGAGATTACAACAAGTAATCGGTATGGATTTTTTGCTATCCATAAAACATGTTCTATAGCGAGATCAAGTTCTTGAGTGGGATTGCCTATAGGAATAAAGATAAGGAGAACTCATGTTAGATATCGAGAATATCTGAACTATGATATGTATAACGTATTTTATTTGTAAGATTAGACATACATCCTAATAAATGGAGAAACATCGTAACACGCGTTTCATACTATGTGTGCTTTAATGACCAATGAAATGAAAGAATTGATCTGTACTTCTTCATTGTGTGAGTCTCCGAGGTATTTATGACCTCAATTTTATACCCTTATAACTCTTGACTGTTTCTCGAAATTTTATTTCGATTTGCTACTTTATCATGTAGTCAATAAATATGGTTGATTCAGTTTGATGTGTCATGTTTAGGAAAACAATTGATTTGAAATTAATGGATTCAAGTAAGAAAGGAAGACTATTTTATCTAACACCTCAACTTGTATTCACCGACCAGAAAATTATGTTAATTATTAGAGTTTTGTGACACAATTGTCAATACAATATATATGAGAAAGTTGAGTATGTTCTTTGGTTTATTGAGGGATTAGAAATACTCAAATTGGTGTTACAAAATACATCTGGGGTATAGCAAGAAAACATATTTCCTCTTGTAGAGCGGTTATATATTCCTAACATGTGTATAGTGTTGTGTGCTCTTAACTTAACTTGCTGGTCACAAGATACATTTACTCGTGTGAATCTGAACATGTTGAGATAAATATAATTGAGATTATATTAGAACTAGGTCAAACCTACCATGTGTGAGTGGAAGATATTGGAAGAAAACGGGTGGCTCATATGGATTGACCCGACCCGATTTGTATAGGATGCTTTTTTGGAGGGAAGAGTTAAATTTTGAGTTTAAAATTTAACCTCCTACCACCCTCAACCAAATTTAACTTCCATTATACAACAAACAAAAGATATATGTGCAAGAATTTGGGTTTCTTCAAAGGGTAAAAAGTAGATGAGAGTGGAGGCATAATTTTTTGAAAATATAATATCTCAAATTGGGTTCTTGGTTTGTCGCTATCAAGTTACTTCCTTTGTGATCGAGTGTTTGACTAAGGAGTGGGTAGAAGACGGTGTGAAAAGCAAGAAATCAAAAGGCAAGAAGTTATTATTATTTTTTAAAAAAAAATTTACTAACTAATTAATTTAGTCTAAACCCAAAATATGATTTTACTATTTCTAATTTTCAGCCAAACTTAACTTAGTCAAATTGATCTAAGTTTTACCCAAATCTCTTATTCTACCGTAGTGCCGTTTCTTTCGTTGTATTATTGTGAACTCACCATTTTCATCTTCTTGTGATTTTAACAATGAAATTTATGAAGAACTCAACAAAGAGAGATGCAAAAGATATCACGAGATTTGACTACGTTATTTTATAAGAGTTAAGATTGAATATATCATAGTCGAATTAATGTAGTGTTGTTGTAATATAAAAAAATCTAATTATTGTACGGAACTCGAGAACCGAACCCGAATGGTTCCATAATTAAATTCGGACCCGACAGTTCCATTTACTAAATACCCAAAAATTCGAGTTCGATTTGGTTCGATTTGAACCGGACCATGCCCAGCTCTATGGAAATTTGAAATTTTTTAGCAAATAAACATTTTTTGTGTGTTCTCGAGATCAGTGACTTCTTGCATAGAGCAATTTGAAATACGTGAACACTGATTTTTTTTTTTTAATATACAATATCTCATTAACATGTTGCTTGATTATTAAGAGAAAAATACAACAAAAGAAAGAAGACACGCGTACCTTCAATAAATTACTTAAATCAAAACATAGCCTTGACAACATTAAAGAAATCATGATCATAAGAGTACTTCGACCGGTGGTGCTGAAGTGGAATAATCTTCGTGTACAAATAGAATGCCACGCAAGCAATGGTCGGGCCAACCCAAAAAACCCAGTGTCCATTCCATAGGTGGCCGCCTCTAACAATCGCTGGGCCAAAACACCTAGCCGGGTTCATCCCTGCCCCGGCATACCCCTTTTTGGCTGTGACAGTGGTGGAGATAAATACTAGGAGACCTAACACAACTCCCACAATTGACAAGACAAGAACATGGCCTAATTCCTTTGCTTGGCGCTGATCATATGCCATCCAAATTGATGCAAAAAGGAATACGAAGGTGCAAAATATTTCTAACCAAAAGGCTTGGGCCGTCACGAGGCCTATCATAACAGGTCCATTCGGGCCGAGTGCAATAACAGTCAGGGTGCAGCCTCCAAGTGAGAAGGTTTGTTCAATGGTGCTACTAACCACAGCTTTAAGAACTAGTGCACCTGTAGGCATGTAAAAAATATTGTTAGTCGCTCAACTCATAGCAGAATATCAACCAATTTTCGAACTTTTTTAAGTGGTTTGCATTTTGTTTCGCTTAGACCATCCAATTTAAGTCAAACATTCTGCCATAGTCATCAAGCTGAAAGTAAACGCAATTGTGAGGGGACTACTTTGGAACAAAATAAAGTTTGTTGATAGGGTTTTCAACTCGCACCTAGCACGGCGCCAAGACATTGTGCAACAATGTATATTATGGCTTTCGACATGGAGATCAGCCCGACCAGGGCAGCGGAGAAGGAGATAACCGGGTTGATGTGGCCCCCGGAAACTGGATGTACAGCAAGAAGTAGTATAGCAATACTAATGGCTGCAAGGATTGATAGTACAAGGTTTGGCATTTTGATATCAGACTCAATGGTTGATATCACAATAGTGTCAAGCATGAATACGAGAACTGCTGTGCCAATCAGCTCGCCGACTGAGGCTCTCCAGACCTTCAAGAATAAACAAGAACAACATGATATTTTCTTACTCGAATCACCTTGTTTAAAAGTTTAAATTGTTAGATATTTGATCATTTGATTTATTTAAATCCGGTTTTCCACATGCCTTTTCACATTTAGGATGAATTCATATTCTCATCAAAAGGCTCAATCATGTGCATAATTGGTGATACTTGAAGGCTGGATCTTTGTCATTCTAATACTAATTGAACTATCTTGTCTAAAGTTTAAATTATTAAAGACGGCATCTTTGATCTTTGAACACTTTTATAAAGACATTTTCTTGAAGAGGAAAGAAGTACCAACATCTAAGGAAAGGAAGTCCTCTAAGCCCAGCAATTCACTCAGGGAAAGAGAAGTTTTCTTCTTCATTTTCTCCTCATCTGTCCAGTGCTCTGGCCTGCAAAGCATACACAGTTTTAACTTAGCAGAACAACAAGAGATAAACTATTTGTTATTCTCAATAAATTTGGGATCGACTACTTGAATCATTTCATCTTTCTTTTTAGTTCACTGATACATAACAACTACTAGATTTGAAAACATAAATCTTATTTTTAATAAATTTAAGGTCGGCTAGTACTAAATGAACAAGAGTAGAAATCATATGATCCTCCAAAAAAATGAAGAGTGATTAATCTTTCCCATCTTTTCTTTAGGTTCACTTTGACAATTATTCGAAATCTAAATGGACTATATTTTTACCAATTACAACAACATTTGAAAAATATAATATAATAAAATAAAAGTTCAAAGAAAGAAATGAACTTGCATTGGTGTAGAGAAGACAGGTTGAATTTTGCTTGCACCACCCAAGCTTTCTTCATCATATTCTACATTCACATGCCCATTATTACCAGCCATATTTTGTATCTGTATACTTATGTATACACAGATAGAGTGAAAATTCTTTGTATTCTTCACAAATTTGCAACCCCTATTTTTATACATAAATATGGTAGTGGCAGTAGTAATAATTGAAGGCGTTGACATTTAAATTCTGAAGTTTGCATTATCCCACCGAATATAATTAAATATATCACCAAGTATGGTGTATCAGTCGAAATTAATGTTTGACAAATCTTCAGTTTGGGATCACTGTATTTTTGCCCTTTCTTTACTTTCAAGTGCTATATTCATTTCCATTTTTGTTTTTGGATTTATATCTTGTGCCCATGGTTAAAAAATAAATAAAAATCTTGCAAGGCCCATTGGGTGAGCAAAAATTATATAGCAAAAATTATTTTAAATAATATAACTATAATTGTTCTCGACGTGTTTTCATATTTTGAAAACTTCGTATAATTATACCATTATCAACTTCTTTAAATATAATTTTTTCAATAAATAAAATTCCACTTTGTTCTATTACTAAATCATTTCAAGAAATTGCTAACTAAAACCTTCCAAGAAATACTTGGAAATTGCACAAAGACCAGAGATAAAAATTGAATTCTCAATTCCCTTAATCATTGCTCTCCGAGCCCTAAACTTTCTCTGAATAAATAGTTAGAGAAATGAACGAAATTCACGTAGATTAAAAATGCAATGAGAAAGTGATCTAGAACTGCAAATTATTTCAATGTTAATTTTGTATTTTTTGTATTATCGAAAGACATATAACTTTAGACAAGAGGTTTAGTTTTAATGGAGCCAACAAATCTTAACTGATAAAAATCATGTCATACTTTGAGATATCCTAGTGATAGCAACCTTCGGCATTTCAAGGTTGATAGTGGTGTATTTGTCGCTCTGCAAATCATTAGCAGTTGAAACTAAAATCGAGTTATCTTAATAAACATATCACAAAATCTTGATTTCCTCTATGGTCCTTATATTTATTCAAGAAAAAATACAGACGCACACAATAAGCATTTGATATTTTAATACGAGAATTGAAGCATATAAATCCAAATTCCCAACCACAAATAAAAATGAAAACAGTAAGATGTTAAGAACTAGAGAATAGGGTAGAAATGAAAAACATTTGGATTTTCTTTTCCTTTTTTTTTTTTATTTAAAAAAAGAAATCAACTTTTTGTGTGGTCAGTGGACCACCGTTATCCAAGTGTAGCTTCGCCCCCTAACTATAGGTTGATTAATTAACTTCTTTCACGTTTTCTTTGTGGTGATATAAAGGGTGTTTGGTACCCATTAATTTTTTAAAAAAAAAATTCTCTTTTTTAATTATAACCACATATTTTTCAAATAAAATAATTATACACACAAATTTAAAATTTTTCATTACTTTTCAACCACACATTCTTCCATCAATCATTATTCAAAAATTTATAATTTCCCAAAAATGGGTGCCACATGCATAATTTAATGAAATTTATGTTGGGCAATTACTTCAATAGTTAGTTCATGTTTGATGTAGATTAAAAGTTGATCAAAATCTCAAGAAAAAGTTTAATAACATATTTCATGGGATTCATAATTTTGCAACTTTTATCAAAATTTACTAAAAAACTAATTTTAGTCGCACCAAACAATATGGGCTTATAATCAAAGTTAAACTCGTGCCTATCATATGTTTGGTGTTTTCTTTTGAACATCCCATTTATTTAGTTCAAGGTTCACTAGAAAGTATTGAGTTTGATGCTTTATATAAAAGAGTCAATTTTATTAATAAGAATAGTATGAACCTTTATAAGTTGATTATTATTTTCATATTTAAGCAAAAAGTGGATTTAAAAATATTAATTTAATATCTAACAACTCGTTTGAATTTAGATAGATTGAATTATTTGTTTGAATTTTTTTTTGCATTTTTATAGCATATTTAATCTTGAATGACAATCTTCAAGGGTCAATCTCGTAAAAAGTTCACTTTTAACCAATGGGCTCTTGTAATAGGCCCTAACTATAGGAGTTTGAGCTCTACTTTATCAAATTGTTTTTGTTGCGTACGTTGAATGCCAACAATTTGATTGCACGCTTAAGCAAAGAAACAATTATAATAAGTTATACACTCAATAATTTTTCTTCCAATTTTTCAAATCAAATATTGCAATATTTTTTTTATATTTCATACGAGAGGCATTTAATGATATATATATATATATATGGGATGAAATGGAGTTCAAGATCAAGACCATATCAACTATTATTTTGCATAAAAAAAAATGCAATAATTGATGCTTGATTGAAATTCAACTAAGACAACTAGAATTGGAGATATGTCAGCTTAAGATATGGTATACCAAATCCCAATATGTTGGAAGAACAAGACCTTAACCAATTGATTTTAAGTTATCTCCCTGGTTTGTGAGTGGGGATGAAGTGATGGTTAAGAGTATGTTTGGCAGAAGTTATAAAGCTTACTTATAACAAATTAAAAGTAAATAAATTTTAAAATAAACACTTTTCATAATAATTAAAAGTTGGAAATAAATACGTTTTTCATTTTTATAGTAAAATAAGAGTTACTTTCAAAATATGAAACTTCAAAGATGTTTTGAAGATAAAAAGTTACTTAAAATGTAATCTATTCTTTTCTAAAGATCAGCTAAATGCGTTTTAGAAAAGTATGTGAAAAGAAAAGAAAAAAGTAATATTATCATGTTGGTCGTAATAAGCAAGCGTTAAGTAAGTATAACCAACAATCTTTCATTTGAGAACTTTTATGTTTACGAAGATTGAAATGGAAGTATCCTTGCTTTACCTTTAAGAGATCAGTTGGGAACTAACGAATAAGTTGTTGTACCAACTTCATTCTCTTGATCATTACCATGTCAATTAGAAAAAATAGTAGCAGCGTTACCATGTCGACTAGTGAAAATAGCAGAAAAGGTCCCACGAGCTTGAAATCTATCCTTTGGAACCATGTTTGTGCAACGTAGCTGTAGGGTTAAGAACGTAAATGCTCATTTTTCAAGGTTGAGGGAAGCCCTCTACTATTTTTCTTCGTTGACAATAGTGTCTCCTTCCTCCGATAAGTTATATGGAAACTTACTATTACAACATTTGTAAGCTTCAGAGACACAATCAACAAGTCTCGGTGAAAGTTCTTTTGTGCTAAACTCAAGAATGAAATAAAATGTGTAATCTAACCACGGTGCTTTTGTGAATTGTATACTTGCGAATAAGAGGTTCAGCACAGAAACGTACGTATATGGTCCTCTAAATGTACATGGAGAGATCGTTATTTCACATCGAATAATTTAATCTTTATATATCATAAAATTTTATTCAAGAGTCGTGACATAAGTCCATATTCCTTGGATGAGGTAAATGTTACAACCATCATGATCATGATCAAGAAACATTATTATAGGATGAGACATTTCAACTCAAATAATTGAATTCGAGATTATCTCCACCTTCAATTAGAAAGACAATTGATCCATAAATGAAACAGATATATTGTCGTCTGAGATATATATACTAGTAATGCTATTTAGCATAGAGAATGTTTAACACCAATTTATGTGACAAATACAAGATATTATGATTGATTTAATATGATCTATGATATATTGACACAAAGAGCAGTGTTCAGCACTATTAGTGTTGGATAGTATTATTTTATTTACGTACAATCAAAGAGTTGTGTCCATTAATGTAAACAAAAGTCAACTCCAAGATATTTAGTTGAAGATGTTAATAACTGTAGTGGGATTGGATTGGGGAAGTGCAATAAATATGAATTTGACAGGCAAATGTCTTGTAAAGAAAAATTTGACACAAACTTTATTATCTTTTGCAAGTTTTGGGCAAATCATTCGTATCCTTTCAATTTGGCGAATTTTCATTATCAGATCAAGCAAATGTAGGTTCCGTTTGATTGCAAGGGTGGAAAATGGGTGGAAAGAAAATGTTTTATTGGGAATTGAATTGCTTAGAATTTGTTCTACTGGGAATTG
>CAIGRF010396832.1:25251-37644 GCA_903798235.1 Fraxinus ornus | reverse complement strand
TTTAGTCTAACTTATTCCTTATAAATACAAGACTTGTTTTCACCTTTGGTTTCCTACAGTGTCCATGATAGAAATATGAGTAGTAGCGTAACCTTCGGTTTCACCTTCAAGTGCCCTTGTTACTGTTAACTTTTCAACTTGTGGGCTAAAATTATTCTAAATATGAGTAGTAGTTTTGGGTAAGCAGGCCTTTGTGTATCATCAAGTACATTCTGTCGGATTGTTGTTCTTTTAGAAACGAGAATGTTCACGTCCAATTTAAGTGTGTAGTTTTTAACAAAAATAAGTGATATACTTCCCACTGAGTCGATAAACTTACAGATGTTGTGGCCCAATCCTTCCCAACTTTGGCAGCATATCGCTGTTCTCGTAAGCACATTCGCACTGAGCTGTCTGAGCATACTGTTATTTAGCTTTTTTTAGTTCGTGAATAATAAACAACCTTATGATCAACTGCTTATATGTCTGTATGAAATTTTAAGTCTTGCCACTTCACTACATTCTTTATAGAGTTATGCCAACCTTCCCCTTTTACCGTTAACTGCCCTCCCCAGGCACTCAGTTTATGGCTTAGAAGAACTGCGTGTGAAAGAGTAAAAAAACCTGTAACAAAGAGGCATAGAAATATCAGCAGCAGTTAGGCAAATGGGTCTTGAGATGTATCCCCCCATTACAGCACTTCATGTGATCTGTACGTGATTATGATGCCGCAATTTTACAGTGATACTGTAACCTGATCCAATGGCATTTGGAAATAGTATTGCACCGTTGGGATTTATCATAATTGGGTTTTATCACCTCTAGATCTGTCGTGCAAGTCTAGGATTCACTTGATTTGGGCGATGGTAGGCATTTCACTTGAGAAGATAGACAAACTCTTTTTGTATTTTTGGACTGAAACTCTGCATTGTTGCAACGATATTTTATGCAAAAGTTGGGTGCCAATTGTTTCCTCGTCACTGTCTTCTTTCTCTGTGGTCTCTTTTCGTCGTCTTCCTATGACAATCGAAAATTTGATGCCTCACATGCCATTTTCCATGTCACCAACAATGAATCTGCTATATTTTCTTGGTTTCAACTTATCTTTTTACTCAGAAAGATGATGAATTTTCATTTACAGAGAGGAATTATTATGAGAATCATGCTACATGGCATTCCATCATTAGAAAGTTTAAAACACAGTTAGTTTTTTCATTTAATCATCTACTTATGTCAAGTTTTTTGTCAAATCCTTCGACAAAGTAGCTTTATCCTTACTGCGAGGCTCCATTGCGGAGAGATTTTCAGTATAGTGCGCATGAAACCCTGAATGGTTCAGTTCTGGCTTTTTATTCATTTGGGATCATCATTTACTGGATTAGTTAGGCAAATTGTCTAGTTTTGAGTAATAATGTTAATAATCATTAAAGTTATTTTTTTCCTGTAATAATCACTCAAAATTCTGACTTTTACATTAATGGTTAAACGTTCAAATAATTGACGTCAATCCTACATGGTGCCGTTAAATGTGAACGTGACATCAAACAACATTTTTTCACTATTTCAAGTCAATAAAATTAGCTTGTTTTGGTTAGGTGGTTGTACTTGAATCGTAGCTTAAATCCATACTTTCTTTTTTTATTAACGATTTTTGTTGATTTAGGCGTATAACGGCGTTTGGTAATGTAATTCGGGAGATAGTAATAGTTAACGATTTAACTCCCAACCCCCCACTAAAAAGAAAGAAATTCATAAGTTCTCTTAGAAAATTGAAAAGAAAAAATAATTAAAAAATACGAAGAGATCAAAAGGTACACATAACATAATATACCATATTAGACTTTCACATATTGGCATAGTAATGTGACAAATAACTTAGCCATAAAAATTGCTTCCTCCTTGCCTCTTCTCGTCCAATGAGCCATTTTTCGAGTGAATATGTGGATTACAAGGGTATTCATATCTTTATTCTTTATCCTTTGTTTGGTTTTGCTAAAAATCAAATTTTTATGGTCCGCTTAATTGGTTTAAATTCCATGAAAAATGTCACATTCGAAAATTTTAATTTTTGCTTTGATCTTTTGATATGAAAGTGAAAATGAAGTTCGAATTTCAAGGTATAATCACTTTAAACCTGTTTTTTGCCAAATTCATGGAAAATGCATTCATTAAGGTACTTGAGTTTTTTATTTTTCAACTTACATGAAATTTGAAAGCCTTCCACATTTGCCAATCAAACGGACCCTTGGTATATTTTGTCAAAGGGTAATTAGCGCATAACATTTATATATTTCATTATTATTGTGGAAAGCGTTACTACCTTTCTTTTTTTTTTCTTTTTGACATTTTCACCTTTAATTGCGCAAAATGTCATTTTTCATTCATTTTCTCAATTAAAAGTTGTGAAATGACAAATATACAATTATATTTAAAAAATCAAAAAAGAAAAAGAAGACTAATTGTAATCATAGTCTCAAAATTTTAAAAAAAGTGCAAAAGAGCCTCAATTAAATTATTAAAATGGTAATTAGCACATAATGTCCATATCCTTCATTATTATTCTGAAAAAAATTCATACCTTTCATTTTTTTTTTATTATTTTTGGCATTTTCACCTCTAATTATATATTTGATTATACAAACCATCATTTTTATATATTTTCATCCAATTACTCAATAAAAAGATGTGAAATGAAGAATATACACTCATATTTAAATAAATAAAAAATAAAGAACTAAATGCAACCACAATTCCATTTTTTTTAAAAAAAAGTGCAAGCGACGCCCAAATAAATTATTAAAAATTAGAAATTATTTTTTTTTAAAAAAAAAGTGCAAACGGGTCCCAAATAAATTATGAAAAAAATTAGAAATACAAAAAAAAAAATTAAAAAGTGCAAACGAGTCCCAAATAAATTATTAAAAAATTAGAAATTAAGAAATCATAATTTCTTTATTTTTATTTTTAATTTAATATAGGAGTATATATGCGTTATTTCAAAAATTGATAAGAATGATGTCTTTCGCAATAAAAAATGTAATTAAAGGTAAAAATACCAAAAATATAAAAATAAAAGGTATTGACGTTTTTCACAATAATAGTGAAAGATAATGATATTATGTGTTAATTAACCTTTTAATAATTTATTTGAGATTCATTTGTATTTTTTAAAAAAAAATTAAGACTATGACTGCAATTAGTTCTTTATTTTTGTTTTTGTTTTATTTAAATAGAAGGGTATATTCGTTATTTCATAATAGTAAAAGATTAGTGAAAGAAAATGAATGAAAATACTAAAAAATTGAAAGATAATAACGTTTTCCACAATAATAGTGAAATATAAAAACTTTATATGCTAATTACCCCTTTGTCAAAAGATATGAAATGTGGAATTACAATTTCAATAAAAATTGCGGGTTCATGACACGGCTATTTAAAATTAATTGTTGATTTTAGATATAAGTTTTCACAAATTTTTATCTAAACCATGCACTTAGTATTGGACTGAAAACATGAACAAGGACACGGATTTCAGAGTTCTAAGAGCAATCTTCTCGTTTAGGGTTTTAAAATGGCATTGGATGGATATTTTCATTTATTTTTCGTTTTACTGGCAATTTTGAAGGGATTTAGTATTGTGGGATTTCACAGTATAGGGATTCTTGAACGATCGATTTTGAATGGATTGAGTATTGTGGGACTTTTTAATGACCCATTTTTTAGGGATATGAGAGAAATTTTTGGAGTTTCTAATTCGGGTAACTTTTGTAAGAATAATTTTTCATATTGAATGATTGAAAGAAGAGTAATGCTATTTATAGTCAGTGACTTCAACAGTCATTTTATATGACAATTTATTATTTGAGTTATTAATTTTTTGTAATTGTGTTACCTCAAATAATAAGTTATCACATCGGATGACTACTGCAGTCGCTGATTATAAATAGCAAATGGGACCTATTTTTTCATATTCTAAAGTTAAACCACAAAGGCACAAGCTCGGAAACTCCAAATTCGTGTGTTTCTTACATAAAAGGGCAGTAATATTCAGAATTATGAGTGCAATAACGAAGCCAAGTCTACTTCCAAAAGCACAAGAAATCTTTTGAAACGTGATGGGATTGTTCATGTTAAGGTGTCGTGCACGGGTTCTGCAGGCACTGTTTAGTAATAATCCTTGTACAGTTGGCGCATATGCCTGATCTTTTGTCTTTCAGACCAGCAGCTAGTGCGATGATTCAATTTTCATTCTAATCTGGTAAGAAGGCTGCCTTTTGGTTTACCCCATGTTCCCATTTTAAGTAAGCTTTTGTCCTGCTGGTTCAATCACCATTAGATATATCAAGAAGTACTGAGCATTGGTCTTGTAAGTTCACACCACAGAGGTGGGGGGAGGGACCCCATCTATCTCACTATCACCATCACTCTTCTTATTGTTAGCAGTTAACACACACACACACACACAGAGGGTGGGTAGGATTTTGTCTTCTCTGGAGGAATATGGTGGATGTTTCATATTCGCAAGAGTAGAGCGATATAGACGATCAAATATTGAGAACTCAGAGAAGAATCAAAGAAAACGGTGACATTTGGCATATTTAACAAGCATCACTTACAACAACGAACAATAAAGAGGCTCTTGTTCTTAATAAATTTGAGGTCGACGGTCGACGACATGAATTTCTTTAGGGGCAGCCAGAACTTAGTGAAAATCAGACCGATACAAATATTGATACAGCGGAAATGCAGGGTGATACATTGAGATATTATTCTTCAATCTTGACTAGAATTTAGTGCTCACGAAATCAATGGACTTGTGATCGCTCTATATTCATAATTGAGGGGTTGTTTGAGCCTCATTTTTTTGAAAATCTATTTTTTCAAAACTTATTTTCAATCACACATTTTTCAATAAAATAATATTACACGTAAATCGAAAAAAAAATCTTAATCTTTAACCACACATCCTCCAAAATCACTATTCAAAAATGCATTTTTTCCTCTGGCTCAAACAAGGGCTGAATGTGCTTATCTTTTATTCAGCTGCATCGCATCACAACAAATAGACTTGATTAAAATGAATTTGAAATCAATTAGGTGAACTCCTTTAGGGTACCAAGGAATATTGAGTGAAAATCAGACTGATCCATAAATAATTTTGAAGCAAGCTAGCTAGATAAAATTGTCTTATCAAAATCTGATATTTCTGACTCTGCTGTTAATCCAGCAAATAATAAATTCATCTGTGAGCCAATGAAAAGGACATGGAAACCCTAAAGAAACAAATGTAAAGGTAAAAGCCAGTGATTAATTGCCCCCAGTGAATAATGCAAAGATGACAGAGAAAGTTGAACTGCGCGTTTCTTCTCTGTCATCAAGATAAAATGAAACAACGTCAAAGTCTTTTGCTTTTTTGCATTTTTCCCTCGTAACCAGCTTCCTCAAGACAATTCTTTACACAGAAAAAAGCTTTAGTAGAGAGATAAAGAGAAAAGTGGGGCATCCTAGGAGTACTCAGTACTTGGAAATATTCCTACCATATATCATCAGCTCAATGCCGTAACAAAACTGAAAGAATGCCGTTAACTAACCTTTTGCGGCTTGCCATAGAATCATTTTGCGGCCTACATAGAATGCCTACCGTTAACTAACTTTACGGCTTCC
This sequence comes from Fraxinus ornus, assembly GCA_903798235.1. Classification (NCBI taxonomy): domain Eukaryota; kingdom Viridiplantae; phylum Streptophyta; class Magnoliopsida; order Lamiales; family Oleaceae; genus Fraxinus; species Fraxinus ornus. The sequence continues at coordinate 32,001 of CAIGRF010396832.1, read as the reverse complement.
ACATGCCAGCTATAAAATAGATGTCTCTTTACATTGAACGCCATGAAAAGCTAATTTTATTGTATTGATTGCCTGTTGATTAACAATTCTTTATTATTGTGTCATCTATGTAATATGAGACTTTGTAAATAAATGGATGCATTAAAAATTGAAGAAAATTAAGGAAACAATATTACTGACTTACGTGGTTGGAGCATGTCTTTATTAAAATTTGAACTATTCATTATAATCGTTGTTAGAATTTGGGTGTGATCTGAATTCCTTGTTGAAGTAATTGAAGAATTCTAATTGAAGTGCACGTCAAGAAGAATTGAGTTTGAAATGCTATTGAAATTCTATGTCAAGTTGAAGTTCTATTTTGAAAAATCATTGGGAGTTGGACTCTGTTTTAGACTCAATTTTTTGATATCCTACTTCATCAACAACTCTATTAGGAGGGTTTGAACATTCCTTACATGTTCCCTATAAATATTAGACTCTTCAATACAATTTTATAGTGTTAGAAAATAGATTACTAGAACTTTAAGATCAATTGTATATTTCTCCATTATTATTGGTGCAATAAAATCTACTAATTCCTCTATCATATTTTTTTGTCTTCTTTTATTCTTTTGCTTATGATCAAATATTTATTATTGTGACATATAAATTCAACATCTCAATCCGATGGTTGGTTTCATAACAAGTGGTATCAAAGTGTTTCTAATATCTTGTTTTTTCACAACAATCATCTATACTTGTATTCATTGTATATAATTCAATGCTTCCAGTAATTTAGGCTAGTTTTTTTTGTGGATTTTTGAAGTCATTATGGGATATGAAACGAAATCGAAATAGTATATTCTTAATATCATTTCGAAGTGCTCACGGTCTAATTTTCTAAGTCTTTAATAGCGTATGAAACGATCAATTGTAGCAAATGTTACAACTTGTCAAAGTATGCCGTTCAAAATTAGTATTTCGAAACTTTCAATAACATGCCAACTTTAAAAATTATCCGACGATCGTATGCTAATTGAATATACAAATTTCTTATGTCATCTCAAAACTTATTTCGAGAACTATAATATAGGCATATCGAGTAGTCCAAATAGATATCGAAAATAGTTAAAGATGCGTTAAACGTGAATCTTAAAGAAATGCTTTTAACTCGCATATCTTTAAAAAAATTCAATTATTTCATTAACATTTATTATTTTTGCGACACAAACTTTTCAATGTAATTTTCATCATTTTATTAGGAAATTTTATATGGAATATGATATCAAAAATTTTCGAAACATCCGAAAAAGTCATATCCCATGTAAATTTTTGAATGCAAAATTACATGAGGTATAATTTTTGTGGACGTAAATTTTCGATTATAAAATTTCTACCAACTTTTTTGCAAGTTCGATTGTATCCTCCTAACTTTAAACTTCTGCGTCCGCCCTTGGCAAGGTTGATCGGGATAGAAGTAGGCACCTTCAAACCATATATAAAAGTCAAGAATAACAACACAAGCATCTAAATGCCAGCTCACTGCAAAGCAAAGAGGTCAACACAAGCAATATATTGCCAAACTCTGTGACATATTATAGGTGAAAACAATTAATAGTGTCTCCACTGCAATTAATCTTCAAGTTGTCTCATCACTTTTTCCCTTCCATTTTCTTTTTTACCTTGAGCTTCTTCCGACATTCATTATACTTTCACATGCCAACTTTAAGTACAAGCAGCACGCTGCAGTTGTGCATGGCCTTACCTGCCTTTTAGTTTTCAATTACCAACAAAATAAAGGAGTATACCCTAATATGTTGTATTATTTTTCTAGACTGGCCCCTCATCTAGTCATCTTGTTTTCTTCTTGTGAGGTACATTGTTGGTTTCTAAAGAACACGACCTACTCGCCTAAATAATTGATTATCGAGAATGACTCGTATAAGATGTTTGTCCAGTATCCTGTCTTTGTTCACACTTGAAACTCATTTCAACTTAGAATACCAATCTGCATTAGGAGCATATGATAAATATGTAGAGAAGTTAGGGGAAAAAATGGTAGACTGATGGCCGGTGGGTTGGCGTGGATGGCCGGTGGGTGGGGAAGGATAATTAAAAGATTGAAGGCGATTATAATTTATAGGGATGTATCCCTGAAACCTGACCGAAGAACTTGTGTTTGGGATCTTGGGACCATTTATTTGGCAATAATACTAATAGGGTACCTTCAAATCTAACTGCTTCTGCTCCTTCTCGAGATTCCCATCACTGCTTGTTTTCATTTACCAGAGACAGAGTTTCATGATCTCTTGCATAAAATGAATATTATATAACAAAAATTTCATTTTCTTTAATAATGGAAGTATCCATGAAATAAATAGGAAATATTAAAAGCTATTGTGTGACTTGAATCTTGTCGTGCATCAAATATTATTTAAATTTTCTTCTGCAGAAGCTTGAATCGGGATTGATAACGCAAAATACGTGCACATTAATACTCCAAGAAAGTAATGAACTGAATATATTTAAACAAGATTTTCGAAGTTTAATAGAAGTAGGTCTCAAATTGGTATTATGAACAAAAATGACTAAAGTAAAAAATGCTTCTCCTAGACTAATGTTTTCTGTGTTCAATAATTTAGCATAATATATACGTACAAATTTCATTATTTTTCATCGTCTAGTACATGCATTACCAAGTATATAATGAGATTGAGCTCTTGAGAAGCCGTTGTTTAATTTTCTTTTTCTTGACCTGGATAATTTATTCTCTTAACATTTTCACCATGTTTTTGTTTACTGAGTTCCAGTTTTTCTTTTATCTTCTTTTGTTGCTTTTAGTCCACAATCCTTTACTTCAGAAGAGCTAATCTTTTGGTGGGATCAAAAGGCATATTTCTGATCGTTCCTTCTCCATATACAGACAGAAACTTCAACACGGCTATGCTTTCTGTCAAACATGACTAATTGCCCGTCAAATCTTCCAGTATAATCACTTTTTATCTAAATCCCACGATTCAACTTTCAACCTATACTTATCTAAGAAAAATTTCTCTGCACAAGAAGATAGGGTGTGGTCCTCTCCATCGCTGCTGATTGTGAGTTTTAATTCGAGAAAAGCAATTGGTCCCTTCCCATGAGGTAGTCTCTTTCTGCCACCTAGCTACCATCCACATCAAGATGAAAATTCTCTAAGTGTAAAGTCCAAGTTTTGAAGCCCTACTTATTCTTCTTGAAGTGATTTTTCTTATTCTTCTTGAAGTGATGTCTCCTATGATTAATATTATCATGCTTATTAACTTATTTTCTGATAAATGCTGAATAGTTAAAGAATCATATGGCAATTTTTTTTTTGGAATAATTAGAGTTACTAAGTCTGATTTTAAAATCATATAAGAAGATATAGACCAGATTATAAAGGCTGAGTGGTTCTTGACAGTATTATTAAGGACCTAAAATTCAGTTGCTGTCGATGGCATAGTAGGGTTTATCATCATCCTCAGTGTAGATATCAGGCGTGCATCTGTTGAACTATGTAATATGAATTCAACTGACTTTTGTAGTTGTAGATAAAGCATTTACGACATCTTTTTCTAAATTTGCAGATCGAATGGTCCCTAAAATTATTTCATTTTTTGCTAAACTCTGTGTTCTTAACAAAGAAAGCTAATTATCGTACTTAATTCACCAATTAAGACCCTAATAGCATTTATATGTTTGATGAGCATTTGATAAGATTTTCACTAGCACATTCATCTGTCAGATTCCGAGGTACACGTGGCTGCCTATGCACCATTCTTTCTGTGGATGTTCGAAGAAGGCATCTACTTTTCTCCAATCCCACGGCTTGTATTATAAGTATGTACTCTAAATGAAAGAGAGTTTTCCTCTTTGAAACCATTATAGGGCTTGAAAAGCTGTATACTGAATTCAGAAAATTAAGTTTTGAACAGTAAATTCGTCAGCTGTTCTCTTCTCAGATATATCCAACTTAATTATCATTCTCAATAATGAAGACCACAGAAGTTGCAGAATTACAAAGGTACACGTCTCTTATGATTGTCTTTCTGTTGTAAAGGCAAGTTGTCATGAGTCAATCCATTTCTTTCTCGAGTTACAACAGAAATATATCCATTGATTTCTTGAAAATATTGTATTATAACCTGTATTTCAAGTTTCAACCAAATCGAGATCTATTTTAGATCCTATATAGTTTGCAGGACCCAACTCCTTCATTGCATATTATCTTGAGGAAATTTTAGTTCATCTGTAACTGAAAACAATTATTTGGCTATATGTTCTATTCATTTTTTTTTTTTTATATATTTATTATTATGTAATATTTTTCTCATGAAGTGGTAATGATATGAAAAATAGGTGCATCAAATTTCTGATCATATTGCTAATTTCCATCTTTTTACGTAGCAGAAAATCATGAGGAACTGGGAGATGAAGTTTATTCAAAGAAATAAATTAGGAGAGAGAGAGAAGATTCAACATCCTCCCCAGATTGGAACAGTTTATTTGTAAGTTCAATTTCTTTTGCCCAATAATTAAAGAGAACACAAGATGAATACAAGAGAAGTAGATTTCAATACAAAACAGGAGAGCAGCACAGGTGATGTTGGCAAAATCTCTTCATCCAGTTCAACATCTTGGTCCAGGTTAAAGGATCCCCGAATTGTGCGTGTATCACGAGCATTTGGAGGAAAAGATAGGCATAGCAAAGTATGTACCGTAAGGGGCCTTCGAGACCGGCGCGTAAGGCTTTCTGTTCCTACTGCTATACAATTATATGACCTTCAAGAACGATTAGGGCTAAGTCAGCCAAGCAAGGTGGTTGATTGGTTACTTAATGCTGCAAAGCATGAAATTGATGAACTTCCCCCTCTCCAAATCCCTCCAGGGAGCTTTAGCCAAAGCCTTCATCCAGTGCTAAATTCACATCAATTTATAAAACCTCAATCTGAAAAAGAAGTCCTGAAGACCTGTAGCGGTATCAATTGGAACGAACCCTTAAAACAATCCCGAACAGATTTATGGGTGGACAAGTCTAAGGATGTTGCAGGAGAAACAACTATGACAAGAAGTGAAGACAAAAAGCTATGTAACCTTGAGGGCCAAGAAGCATATGTTTCTCCAAACAATCTTTTCCCAAGGCCTAATCAATCTTCTCTCCCAGGTTTTCTAAACAATGCAATGCCGTATAATTCTTTTCTCAGATGGGATCCTTCAAATTTGTCGTTATCTCATTCGCGAAGCGCTGTATTGCCAGCCCAACCAGAAGACTTCCACAACTTCAACCTTGTACCATTGCCTTCATCAGCAGTATCTGTCCCGTCAGGTTCTCATCCTGTTCTTGTTTATCCTAGAATGACACAATCTTATTTTCCTTCACCAGAAGAATTTGATCCAAAACAAGTAAACTTTCAGATGTTGAATCCCATTTCCCAATTATCAAATCCCCTTACTTCACGTGTTCACTCCACAGCTGAACCAGTTAGACCATTCCATTTCAGCATGACAGCAAGTGTTCCCCCTTCCCAAAACAGTGGTGGAATGGAGCCAAACAAACATGACGAATTCAATGACCCAGTCTAAGTTTTCTGCTTTTTGATTAATGGAATTAACATTCTTAGAATCGATGATATTTTTCCACAAAATGCTCTTGAAGGTTGTGATTTTATGGATGATTTCGCGAATTAGTTTCATTGAGCTGGGAATGATAAACTCAGGTCAGTAACACCCGATGATGAAAATGTATTTTTACCATTCTGGAAGATGACTACATAAGATTTTGCTGTTATAGTTAATATTTATTGCCCTCGAGGATTGTGGATCATAGTTAAAATTTGACATTATGATTGTTTTGGTGTAATTCCATATATATGTTCCTTATTTTGGCTCTAGAAATACTATTTGTATGTTTCTCCATAGAATTTTTCTTCAAATTTTCCATGAATTATACAATCCAATTTTGAATTTTCTTGAGCAACTCTTGTAAAATGTGCTGCTTTAGTTAAAGTTTGACCATGGAATGTCCAAGATGGAAAAGATTTTTCTTTATGCTCATTCTTCGTCATTCTTTAATCTCTCAATTAACTCAGAGTTAGCCCCTTGACGTAGCTCGTAGATCCAGACAGAAACACTAGTTGGAGTCAACACCTCTATGAGGAATTCCTAAGATCCCCAGGACCCCAAGAGATTTTTTCTGTCTCAATATACTAGCTCCTTTCAACCCTTTGCGTCTTAGTTCCTTCTAATAACTTCAGAAAATTTCCAGGACATATTGCCCAGTATAGAGAATACTGGTCTAATGCCAGAATTTCTTGAATCATGAAGCTACTGCTGCTGCTTATGATCAGTAGAAGAAAAATGGCAATATTATATTGTGTTCTTGAATGAATGAGACAGTGGCAGTCCAACAAAATAATAGTCAATAAAAAGAAGCTGCAAATTATAAGTAATTCGAAAGGTTCCTCGTAAAGAGAATTGTACAAGTATCATGATTAATAATGAAAAGATAGTGTGTGGTCCTAAAAATCAAGAAAAGGATATAGGAGGTACAAAGAAATTAGGGTTTGGAAGCTGTGGTCTCGAAGAAAACATTATGCATATCTTTATGTTAAAGTTCTTTATAATTAAACCTTAACCAAAATATATTTTTTATAGGTAAACCATTTTACAATTAAAACCATAGCCCAATTAATATTTTTCTTGAAAGTACAATATCGTGGTGTATATGTCATTTTCAATGTCCCCCTCATATCC
>CAIGRF010396832.1:11044-24857 GCA_903798235.1 Fraxinus ornus | reverse complement strand
GGGTCATGGACTCGATTCTTGTGACGTCGAGAAGGAAGAAGAATTCATTCTTGTGTTGTGTTTGTTGTTTGTTGTTTGTTTGTATAAGGTTGAGTTCATAGTAAAAGAAATAAGTGGATGAACCGCTGTAATCTCGTCTTTTGTTCATTCATGTGTGTCGTTCTTTTCTAAAGACGTGTCTTTACTTTCAACGATGTCATTAGACTTGAAGTCATTGTTTCGAGAATTACCTGTAAACAAGTTAAGTACATGATCACTTGGTATATATACTCTAGAAATCATTTGACTGGTTGAGTTTTCTTTGAGAACAAAAATATATTTTAAGATTATCCACTTATGATATGTCTCTCCACTTAGATTTTAAATTTAGACAAAAAATCACAAAATACGGTAAATATATTTAGTAATTATAAAATGAAGATAACAATAAAAAATATATATAAAAAAAGGAAACAATAGTTTAGCAAACCAATACCTCTGTCATGTACATGTCCGTTGAGTCTCTTGAATTCTCTCAACTTCGTGGTACAGATTTTCCTCCTTATCGTAAGAGTTTGAGATATCCCATAATACAACAAGGAAACCTAAATCAACCAACACAATAATCAATAAACATTGAAATAAACCCCTAAGATCTTTATTTTTATGGAAGATGCAGGTGAAGTAATGGGGAAGAGGAAGATAATGAAATATTTTCATTTTTTTCTTTTCTTTTTAAATTTTTATCTTTTGTCTTTGTTTTCTTTTAATTGTTTAATGAGGGAGTATGTATATGGACTATTTTTCCATTCATCAAATTGGTTAATTGATGAAATTTTGGTCAACTTACAGTTTTTTGGATGAAAATATCCAAAGATCATCTGGCACATATTCATCAAAATATTTGGGGGTACCTGTTAAGAATTGAAACCTGATAACATATTTTGAAAATCTTGAGGACCTATATTGCAAAACTTTCAAGAAAAAAAGTAATACATACAAAATGATAACAATATATTTGTTAATCATTTCAAACATGCTAATTGGTGTGCTGTAGCAGGCACCCAAAAGTAATACCTTAACCTCTAAAACTAATGTAGTAGTGAAAGTAAGGATCGATCCTACGAAGAGTACGTAATTCAATATTTTATGTTTCGTATAATGATTAGGAGTTTTTGCATGCAAACAATTGTAAATGATACAATTAATAACAATGAAAATTAATTAACAAAAATAGTCAAAAGACTAACCTTGGTCAAGTCCACATTCACCGTCGAAAATTCACAATTGATCATAGATGCAAGGATAATTCAATTCATATATTGAATATTCATCGTTGAAATTATTTTCTTATCTCTCCTTACTTAAAATTAATTAGAATACAAGTGACCCAATTAACCATAATTACCAAACAACCTAAGACAAGCGCTCTAAATTAAGTTTGATAATCTCATTATGAATTAGAGATATCGATGAAACTAAACAACACAAGCACAACCGGTTGCATGTAATTTAGTTGAACATTTTAGGATGTTAAGGGAGAATACATGCATATGATCATATATCATTAGTGCACTATTGGTAAGATAGGCCTCGCGCTTAACTGTTAGCGTGCTTGCCGTGCCGAATGGGGAGTTAAGCATTCTCACTGCGTGACACATGGGCTGCACAAATTATGACCATGGTGAAGTTCATGTAACTCCCCAAAATCTCACAAACATTGAAGTGTTACCAAAAATTCACTTTTCTTTGTATCAAAGGCTGAACGATAAAATAATATTCTCTAATAGAAAATATAACTGAAATATCATAAATTTAAACTAAACATAAAAACATAACCACAATTTAAATAATTATTTTTGAACAAATAAAACTGACTAATAATTTAAAAAAAAAATAAACTTAATGTTTTATTTCTTCGATCTCTCGGCAGTTCGTATCAACATCTATCACAGTTCCAATCGACCCGAACTAACTTGTAAAATTTTGTAGAGTGAGTATTTAAAAATATATCAGGTAAGATAAGTACAGTTTCCATACACAATTATATACAATAAAATAAACATTTCATATCACTCTTCTCTTATGGAGTATATCGGTGACCAACACTTGCGGATCAGGGGGGTCCTGGGGGCACGTGCCCCCCCAACTTGGGAGAATTGTTTTTTATAAAGTCATGTTTCTTATCCGGTTGAAATCTAAATCAAAGCTAACAATTAATTTTAATAACATATTACGTGGAATTCATAACTATTTAACTTTTGTCAAAATTTACTGAAAAATTGATTTTAATCTCCACCAAATAGGAGCAAAATCAAAATAAATTTGAATTTCGATAATATACTAATTTTAAAAATTCTCTGATGATCGTACGCTAATAAATCTACAAATTACTTATATCATTTCGAAGTTTATTTCAAAAACTACATTATGGATATATCGAATAGTTCAAACATATATCGAAAATAGTTAAAAATACGTTAAACGTGAGTCTTTACAAAGATGTCTAACCCGCNTCCAAATAGATATCGAAAATAGTTAAAAATACGTTAAATATGAGTTGTAAAAAGACATCTAACTCGCATTTCTTTTAAAAAAAATCAATTATTTCATTCACATTTATTATTTTTGCGATACAAATTTCTCAATGTAATTTCATCATTTTATGAGGAAATTTTAAATCCGAAAAATTCATATCTCATGTAAATTTTCGGATGCAAAATTACACGGGGTATAATTTTTTTGGACGTAAATTTTTTTATTGTAAAATTTCTCCTAATTTCTTTGCAAGTTCGATTGCGACCCCATAACTTTAAAGTTCTGCGTCCGCCCCTGGTGACCAAGCGACACACCCATCTTAAGTCATCTTAGATTCCCGTAGGAATATCACATCTCTTAATAAAGAACCCGAAGGTCCATTGACAATTCATGCATAAATTACTTAACATAAAAGCATAAGAAACAAACCACTTGCACGGAAGTATCTTGCCTTTATTGATCAAACGAACTTTTGATAAAATATACTAGAATTTTACAGCTGCTTTATATGAAAGCTGTCGTGTAAAATTCATTTGGTGGTGAATTGTGGGACAATTGTACACTATTTATAGTTGAAAAATTTAGTCGTCGAGCCATGGTGCAATTGTGATGGAGAATTGTATTTATCACATTTGATAAGAATTGAATTTCTAGTAAATAAATTATAAGGTGACATGTGTACAAAATACTTATCACAGCAAAAGGTGGTTTTAATCCTAATATGTGATAGTGATAGCAACTTGACTTTAAATAGAATTCTAAAAAAAATAATTATCTCACATCAATTCTTTACATACACTTGTCCATCCCAATTCACCTTGATTTAAAAAAATAAAAATTTTGCGTAAAATTTGAAGTTAATACATATATTGCTTTAGTACCTCAAATTTTCAAAATAATAAAAATATGACATGTAAAATAACTAAATTCTATTCTAAAAATTTTCCGGGTGTTACAATTCAAGTTTCTAGGAGTTTGTTAAATCTTTTATATTCGTTCATCAAAAACATTATTATATGCTTGCCATTTTCGTGTCAATAATTAGGGTGTGTTTGATGAATATAATTGAGAAAAGAATATATTTTAAATAGTGATATAATGAGAAATATGTGGTTAAAAAGTGAGAAAAAGTTATTAATGTGATGAAAAATATTATCTTATTGAAAAATGTGTGGTTGAAAATGAATTTTGAAATAATGTATTTTAAAAGAATGTGTGACAAATAGGAGTTTAAGATCTTACTCTGATGTATTTTTTTTAATATTATTATTATAAAGGAGAGTGGAGGATGATGAAAGTAAGGATGACAACACCATATACCTTGTTATTCTCACTAGTAAGATTGGGGATGAAGTCAAGCAGAATTAAAAATTCCAAAATTTAGGGTGTGTTTAAGCCAAATTATTTTGAAAAAATATATTTTAGAATAGTAGATTGATGGAGAATGTCTGGTTGAAAAAGAAGGAAAAGTTATTAATGTAATGAAAAATATTATTTTCTTGAAGAATGCATGGTTAAAAATGAGTAGAAGAATAAAAATAAAAATCTTAATGTGACTCAAACAGGGGCTTACCGTCCAGTTATTAATTAATTATTTTTAAATAAAATTTAAAATGGTAAACATAGAAATAAATAATATATGAGGCCGGACGAATTTTTTTGATGAAGTTCAAGTTTTCAGTAGAGCTATAAATTTTGACTTAAAACTTAGGAGTGGAATAAATTTCGAGTATTTGTTTATAAATAAAAAGGATTTTACGTTTTATCATTTTCGAGACCACATACTGTAATTAATAAAAATATAACTTAAAATAAAAAGATCTAAATTGTTGTATTTGTTTGTAATTATCTGCAATTAAAGGATATTTTAATCCTTGTACTGGTTATAAACTTTAGTAATTATTCAAGTGAAAATATTACTTCAACGATCGTTTTGAATTGTATTTCAAGTTTTAGTGACTACTTTCTAATTAACCCTATTAGTGTGACATATATAACGGGAAAAAGATATACGTACGTTAAGCAAAACCTCATATAACGTCCCTTTATATCCATATTGGCATTTGACAGCACCACATTTGTTTGACGTTAACATTTTTTTTCTAAAGAGTATAAAATTAATTTAATAACCGTTATAAAATTTACTCCAAATTTGAGATATAATCAGCTTAATCAATTCATTTAATGGGAGATTCAAGATTCTAATGACAACCATGAAGATGAGAAACCAAAATATATCAAGAAATTATATTTTTATTGGAATTAATTTATTTTTTTCTTACCTAATTTTAGTAACCTACGTACGCAATATGTTCACGTGTGAATTGAATTTTTTTTTTTTACTATAGTTATTTAATTATTTAACAATTACAATGATATATTGATAGATATTTAAAAATGTAGAGAGAAAATGGTGACATAAGCCATTTCAACATGTATCTGATGTAACTAAAAATGTAATTTTTAGTAGATTTTGATAAGAATTGACAAAATGTCTAATTGAAAAGTTGGTAAAAATATGAGTCTCACGGAATATAATTAAAATTAAGTTTTGACTTTAATTTAGATTTTTATAAAAATTTTAAACGTCGCCAAACGTGATTGTGTTGTTGTTCAATGAAATGTGGAAATAGTGACTCATTTAATGTTTATTTAAATAATTGAAAGAAATGTTAACAATTAAATTTTTACAAGACCTAAAAGGTCTACGATAAAAAAGCTCGGCCTCGACTCGACTCGTTGACATAGCTATTCGAAAGCGAATTTGCCCCATTGGGTTGTGCTAAAAAATAGTTTTTTTTTTTAATAAATTTTGATAAAAAGTAATAAATTTAAAATTTAAAAATTGATAAAAAAATGTGAATTTTATAAAATATATAATTAAAAATGAATTTTTAAAAATGGATATCAAACAAACTCGTATCCTTCCTATCAATAGCGATTTTCTTTGCATCGAACAATTGATTTTAATATACGAGTCGAGCTATTTCGTGGTCAATTTGAAGGACAAAGTGGTCATTTCTACTGTCATAAACTTTGCGTATCAAATCGACAAGGGTAATTATATTACCACCACAAAATTTAATTATTACACCACATTATAATTACAACACAATTAAAATACATATTTGATAAATACACCACAAAAATTTTACAAATATACCCTTGATTCAGATAAATATAACAAGAGACATTATTTTCTGCTAAGGTTGTCATTAATTAAAATTAGTTTCTACCCCTAAAATGGGGGTTGTAATAAGAAGCACCAACGTGTCCGGCTCCACTGCTTGATGCACCTGCACTTGCATTTGGATCTGCATTTGCATTTGCATTGGGGAAAAAACCAGGATAAACGGTGCTGGGAAAATCTAAATTTGGATCTGCATTTGGAAAAAAATCAGGATGAACTGTGTTGGGAAGATTTCCTTGGGGGTGCATTGATGCACCTGCAATTGCATTTGGATCTGCATTTGTATTGGCATTTGGCAAAAAACCAGAATGAACTGTGTTGGGAAAATTTCCTTGAGGGTCATGGACTCGATTCTTGTGACGTCGAGAAGGAAGAAGAATTCATTCTTGTGTTGTGTTTGTTGTTTGTTGTTTGTTTGTATAAGGTTGAGTTCATAGGAAAAGAAATAAGTGGATGAACCGCGGGAATCTCGTCTTTTGTTCATTCATGTGTGTCATTCTTTTCTAAGATTATCCACTTATGATATGTCTCTCCACTTAGATTTTAAATTTAGACAAAAAATCACAAAAAACGGTAAATATATTTAGTAATTATAAAATGAACAAATCGAAAATTAAAATCTATAGATAATAATAAAAAATATATAAAAAAAGGAAACAATAGTTTAGCAAACCAAGACCTCTGTCATGTACATGTCCGTTGAATCTCTTGAATTCTCTCAACTTCGTGGTACAGATTTTCCTCCTTATCGTAAGAGTTTGAGATGTCCCTTAATACAACAAGGAAACTAGTGAAAACTCTCATTAAAAAATTCGAAGATATGTTGAACCTCTGAAACCTAAATCAACCAACACAATAATCAATAAACATTGAAATAAACCCCTAAGATCTTTATTTTTATGGAAGATGCAGGTGAAGTAGTGGGGAAGAGGAAGATAATGAAATATTTTCATTTTTTTTTCTTTTCTTTTTAAATTTTTATCTTTTGTCTTTGTTTTCTTTTAATTGTTTAATGAGGGAGTATGTGGATGGACTATTTTTCCATTCATCAAATTGGTTAATTGATGAAATTTTGGTCAACTTTAACAGTTTTTTGGATGAAAATATCCAAAGATCATCTGGCACATATTCATCAAAATATTTGGGGGTACCTGTTAAGAATTGGAACCCGATAACATATTTTGCAAATTTTGAGGACCTATATTGCAAAATATTCAAGAAAAAAAAGTAATAAATATAAAATGATAACAATATATTTGATAATCATTTCAAACATGCTAATTAATGTGCTGTCGCGGCACCCAAAAATAATACCTTAACCTCTAAAACTAATATAGTAGTGAAAGTAAGGGTCGATCTCACAAAGAGTATGTAATTCAATATTTTATGTTTCGTACAAGGATTATGGGATTTTTGTGTGCAAACAATTGTAAATGACGTAATTAATAACAATGAAAATTAAATTAACAAAAACAATCAAAAGACTAACATTGGTCTAAGTCCACATCCATGATCCACCGTTGGAAACCTACAATTGATCATAGATGTAAGGATAATTCAATTTAGATTTCGAATATTCAATATTGGAATAATTTTTATATCTCTCCTTAATTTTAGTTAGTTAGAAATCATCGTTCTAATTAACCATAATTATAAATAATCACATACCAGGGCTCAAGATTCAATTAATAACAACTTTACACAATAGAGAAATCGATGAACTAAATAACACAAACACCAACGGTTGCATTTAATCTATTTAAACATTCTTCTTAAGAATCAATAACCTCTATCCCAGAAAATCATCAAATCCTAGTGCTTCACAAGTTAAAGGAATCAAACAATTACGGATTTAATATTTAATTTAGCAATAAATTGTAACGAATAACAAACTAGTAGGCCTCATATCAATTAACATAACAATTATGAAAATAAGTGCAGAAGAATATTCAATTCTAAAAAACGTGAATTAAATTAAGAAAAACCATTTAGATCTCACAATTGTGGTTCCGATGCTTCAATCTCCTTCGATCAAGTGTAAAAGTTTAGTAACAATTCATGATTTAAGAACAAAATAAAGAAGAATGAAGATGGGAGATGTTCTCTGCGTTTAAGACGTCTTTTAGGGTTTATAAAGTGTAGAGAGATTTATTTACATAAGTGTTTAATTGGAATTAGGAAACTAGAAAATTTGCCTCAAAAGTCTTCTATGCGACCGCATAATATAAAGTCATGCGATCGCATAGAACAAATAAATTCAACCCTCAGACTCCCAGTAATGGTCTATGCGGTCACAAGAAATTAACACTATGCGACCGCATAGTGTTAGCAATTTTCTTTGTTGCATAGCTTTTAGTATTTTGGTCATATCTTCCACTCTCGATATCCGATTGTAGTGATTCAAGATGTGTTGAAATAACTCAAAGAGCTACAACTTTACTTCAGATATCATCTTCCAATTCGATCATTTTCCATGTCAAAAATGGGTCTCAACATGAGGTTAAAAATCAATGCATAACTTTTCGATTGAAAATTGATGTGTGATCATACTTTGATCCATCCCTTTGATATCTTCTTTCATCCAATTCACTCCTAACACTCTCAAATCTTCATCGTGAGGTTCGACACAATTTTGTGTATTAGCACGTTAATCCTTGAACTTTCATTTCCTTTCACTTTGGTCAATTTCACCTTTTTTTTCAAATTACGTCATCTCCATTAAATTGTCACTTAAATCAAAATATGAGATTAATGAGTACATTTTGGCACAAAATAATAATATGAGCACATAAAATAAGGAGGTAAAAATATGCATTTTACATTCATATTATTAATACAATATTTCATCATAAGATATCACCGATCACGAATATAAATAATTAAAAATACTCTAAGAATTAACTTATTTGTACAATTATTGTTGACAATCATGATTGACAACATTGATGCTGTCAAAATCTGAACAATTGATTTAAAAAATAGTTTTTAAAATGAATGGATGTGATGTTGTCAACCAAGATTGATAAAAAAAAAAAAAAAAAAGATTATACAAGTAGCATGATTGATATTCAAATTTGGTTAATTTCAATAAAATATTTGATTCCCCACAACGTAATAAATAAATAAATAATATATCATTTTTAATTGGGTTAGATTTAATAAATGTTATTGAAGTTTGTTAAAAAAATTTAATAATGATTGATGCTACCAAAAATCGCACCTATTGAATTCCGAGCTTGACGATTGGGAAAGAGCACGAACGAGATCTTCCGATACCTAAAACAAATGCGTCGATATGTGTCCTCGTCGCCCCTCCAGTACTTAAGTTAGAGAAATAAATTTGAGAGAAAATATATGCTGAGAATATAGATGAAAAATGTATCTGAATAATGATCTCAAGTCGTATATTTATAGTGTCGGGTATTTTACTCCTAGTAGGATTTGTCATCGTTATTTCAAGGAGTGATTAGTGTTTGATTGCAATTAGAAGTCCAAGCTTTCCTTATTTGAGACGTTCATCAAGGTAAAACTCCTTCAGGACCTAGGATCCCTTAATTGGGGTAATTGGATAGGGCTAGAGTCCTTGGGTAAGTTAGTATCCATGTGCTTGAGGGATAATACCCGAGGATACCACATTGATCGAGGACATATCCCGAAGACTAATGTTACTAATCCATCAAAGGCAATGGTACATGTGCTCGAGCATTGTGGACCATCTGCTCGAGCACATCGTCAGTGCCCGAGGAATTGGGTCGTGTTTCATGAGGCGGCATGAGCTCGAGTTAATAGTGCTCGAGCACGATTATACCATATCAATGATCATTGAAGTATTTTTATAGTAGCGATCACTCGTATTTTAAATTGTCTTTTGGCATGAAAATATGAACAAAAATCTTGTGGCACTATTAAATATCAACATGGACACAAAAGGCTTTGAAGGTTGGAGATATTTGGAGAATTACGAAATAATGTTCAAATGGGGTTGATATTGTTTAGATGAAAAAAAGGTTCAGACATGAAAACGTATTACACAAAAGTTATGATTATATCTGACAGGGCATATTAGTTAGGGAAAAGCCCCTTTCACAGAATATTGGTGCCCGGGTCAAACTCGGGCACCCACCAATAGGGCCCACGTTTGACCCGATGCAAACTCGGGCACCAAAATTCTGTGAAGAAATCAAGGAAGGGCCACCCTATTAGTTAACATCATCTATATTCGACTTGACATTAATGGAGCCATGCAGAATCTTTGATTTATGTCAGTCCATTGACCATTAGTGTAACTATTAAAAACTTGCATGACCTCTACCGTAAGAAAATAAAATTCAATGACCATTTTGAAATGTTTAATAAACTTCAGTGTCTATTTTTGAAATTAACCTTATATTTTAGGATTAATCTACTTATACAAAATGGTGTACAAAATCTTTGACACAGCCGCACGCCAAATATGGATTTTGTCAAAATTTTTGTCAAATTTTTTGTAGTCATGACTATATATTTTATTCATAAATCGCTGTTTATGACACGCCAATCGCCAATGCTTCCTGGATGTTTAAACAGTTGCGACTCCTCACCATTTCAATTCGTCTTCCTTTCTCTATCGATCCAGAGGGTTTATAGAGATTTAGTTTGTCTTTATTCAAAGCAAACCTCTGCAAAATCATTCAATAATCCATTCATATCTGATTAAATTACTCAGGCTTAATTGATTTGATTCTCTTCGTTTCCACTTTAAACCCTAGAATCCTGGGTGAGTTCTCTGCTTTCCAATTCTTTAACCCAGTCTAGTTGAATTCTTTTTTCTTGGCTTGAGATTCGGGTTTGATTTTTATTTTTTCTTGTCTCATGATTTTCCTGTGAAATGCGATTCTTGGGGGGCATTGCATTTGCGGGAAATTCACTTCGAGTGAAGTTATTTGATAGGATATGATATGAAGCGTTCTTGAATATGAACGATGAAAATGGGAAGGCTAACGTTGGATTCTTGAGTGAGAAGGAAAGTCTACAGGCAAAAAAGAAGAACAAGAAGTTAGAATTGACATTTTGCTGAGGCCATTGCTAGAATTGCTGTGGCTTAGTTATTTGATAGGATATGTCGATATGATATGAAGGGTTGTTGAATATGAGCGATGAAAATGGAAAGGCCAACATGGGATTCTTGAGTGAGAAGGAAAGTCTACAGGCAAAAAAGAAGAACAAGAAGTTGGGAATTGACGATTTTGCTGAGGCCATTTCTAGAATTGCTGTGGCTCAGTTATGCGAGAGCTTAGGGTTTCAGAGCTTCCAGCAGTCCACACTGAATATTCTATCAGATGTAGCGGTCAGGTACATTACAGAGGTGGGAAGAACTGCAAATTATAAAGCGAATTTAGTCAATAGGAGTGATGGTAATGTGTTTGATGTGATTCAGGGGTTGGAGGATCTGGGCTCCATTCAGGGGTTTTCGGGGGGTTCTGACCCTAGTCATTGTCTTTCTGGTTCGGCAGTTGTTAGGGATATTATTATGTACATTGAAGAAGTGGAGGAAAACCCGTTTGTATATGCAATTCCCTGTTTTCCTGTTGTAAAAGAAAGAAAACTGAACCCTGGTTTCAAGCAAACAGGTGAAAGCCCTCCCAAGGAGCATATACCTGATTGGTTGCCCAGGTTTCCTGATCCCGAGACTTATAAGGATTTAATATTGGGGAATGAGAAAGAATTGGAGACTTGGAACAATAATATAGTACAGCAGGTTGATGAGCAGAATAAGAAGTTTGAGATGCCCCTGTTAAATATGCAGAAGAAATTGTTTAGTAATGGGTTTGAAGGAAGGGTGGCTGTTGAACCAGGGGATGCTGCAAAGGCACTAAAAGCAGCAGAAAGTAATCCATTTCTTGCCCCGCCTCTTCAATTTGGGGAAGGGGAGGCATCGTTGCCTGTTCTTCCAGCTAAATTTTATGATGAGGCAGCATGGAGACATCAGAATCACACATTTATGGATAATCGTGTTTCAGCTATAGAGCAATCTGTGCGCATCACTGAAGCTGTTTGGAGCAGTCCATGTGAATCCAAAGGGGACAGGAGAAATATTCTCTTGGATGGGAGGCCCAACGTACAATTTAAATTTGAAAGTAGCAGGAAGTCTTTAGGTAGGCCAACTGACTCTCAAACTGCAGATACTGACAAAATTGCTCTTTGGTTTGGCAAC
The DNA here is from genome assembly GCA_903798235.1 of Fraxinus ornus. NCBI lineage: Eukaryota > Viridiplantae > Streptophyta > Magnoliopsida > Lamiales > Oleaceae > Fraxinus > Fraxinus ornus. Next base: position 12,957 of record CAIGRF010396832.1, on the reverse strand, counting down.
TATCATGATGAAAAAGATGAGAAGAATAGGACATCGAAGCAAGTTCTCCACGAAAATGGGGAAAATATGCAGGCATAGGTCATTTGTAGATTAGGCATGTTTAGTTGGACTCTGTATACTTGTAATGTTTAGGGAACTGCTTCAAACCCCAGTTCCAGGGTAGTCATTTAGTGAGCTAGAACTTTCTCTTTACGAGCTTTACAGACTGCTAGAGGCGCATTGTCCCACTTTATTGAGTTCTGGAGGTATGTAGTTGTCTCGTGAACATTTATTATTGATAATATCTTCATAACTGAAATTGAAATTTGGCTTATCTTACTCCTCTTTAATGTATAGTTGTCTTGACCTCTCAAGTCATGGATGATTAAAGGAGTGTTGTATATTTGAGCAAATAGAGGTTGATAATTGGTGGAGTCCAATGAAATGATCTTTAAGCAGTTGAAAGACAATAATGGTTACATTCTTTATGTTCATTTTTAGTTAATCTGTCCACAATCCACCATTTCTTGGAAAATTAGATTGCTACTTGATAGCATAGAAGTTTTATTGCAAGGTTTCTTCTGATTTATAGCTTTCTTTTCTTGAAGTTGAATGGTGATGTCAAAATTTATCCAGTGTTAATTTTAGCTAATTTAATTTGTCTACATGTATATTACAGCCACGAAGAGTTTGTAATTGTATGGCAAATGTTTAAAAAGGCATAATCAAGTAGTGAGAAGTGAGGCTCGTAAAGCAAAAAAATATCAAAAAACTATTAAATGTAAATTACGCAAATAATAAATTATAAATATTTCTCAAAATTTATAATATATTATGCATGAACACTTGTACTAGGGTGGTGTACTTGTGTCTGACATGTATGATGTCATGTCGGGCACTTGAACTCCTCGGATTCAATGACATGGGTCCAATAAGTCACATGCCGCATTTTCTTCTCTCTTTTTTTTTGCTTATCCCTTAAATTTTTAATGCTCAAGGGATACTTTAGGTACATTTCTTGAGCAGGTGTTCGATTTTGCATGTGCCTCGTCCCATATTAATATTAAAAAAAGTACAAAATCAAATATAAGATACAACTTAAAATTTTTAAAAATTTAATCAAGGTATTTGTGTCATACTTTCCTAAATAATCATGTGTCGACATGTCTGCGTCGTTCATAATATAACAATTTAAATTAAGTGTGCAAACAAACATAAGAAATCTAAAGTAACAAAAAAGAGCTGTTACTAAAGTTTGTTACTTTAGTTGGTGGGGGTAGTGGACTATTCTCAAAGCGGGGTCTAAAGAAGCACAATTTTTTAATGTTTTAATGGTGTAAGTAGGTTTACTGGAATTGTAAGGGGAAATACTCAATATATCATTTTTTTTTCTCGATGCTTTGTATAGTCTAGTTTCATACCCAAAAAGCAAGGGATGATAGATTATTTCTGATCTAGTCACACTCTCAACTGCAACATTCTTCTATTTTTGTAGAGGAAGTTAGTCGTGAATCTCGGACTAACTTTGTTACCTTAGCCTTGGAAAATAGCCTAGTTTCCTAGGTCTCCTTCTATCTTTGATGTTGAGCCAATATACAAAGTAAGTCAATCAAACTTTTTATTATTTTGTGTGGGTCCACATCTAAAACAAAGTAAATAGGTTTGGAAAATTAAGAAGCGCACGCCTCACAAACCTTCAGGCAGTGTTGTGAGGCGTGTGCCTCTAAAAACTGTCGCGCTTTTAGTGCCTTGAGGCTTTTTTGTTCGCCTCACTCTAAGGCGGGCCTTAATTGGGATTTTTTAAACCGTGTGTATACGCTTCTATTAGGTACCCGAGAATGATGTTTGGTTTCTCTCTTTAGATTATGTAAAGAAATGTTTTTCTCAGCGGTTGTCCAATTGTCCTCTACTGGATCGAGAAAATAAAGAAAAAA